>JAZHYW010010166.1:0-77930 GCA_037355805.1 Ixodes ricinus | reverse complement strand
CGCGAGAGAGTGTTTGTATGTATGTATGTACGTCTGCGTGTGCGAGCGTGTTTATGTGTGCGGGATTGTCTCTCTGTATGTGTGAGTGTATGTGTGCCTTTGTGCGAGTTTGAGTGTGTGTATGTGTGAGTGTGTATGTGTGCACGTGTGCGTGCGTACACGTGAATATGTGCATGTGAGTCTGTGTCTGTGCGTGGAGCGCGCGCGCGCGTGTTGCGCGGATGTGCGTTCGGGCGTGCGACACAAGGCTGGCTGGCGAGCGGTTCCATCGAACTCTCGGCATCCGCAGGTTCTCGCTGCGGCCGAGACTGGACGACGCGGCTCATTAAGTACCTCCAGATGGCACGTGCTCCCTCGTGCAGCCCTTTTCTCTCTCTCTCTTTCTCCAGCCGCTTCCGGTGGCCTCTTTCTCCTTTCGCCCATTTTCTCCGCTCTCCCTTCCTTCCCTCCTCGTGGTGACGGGAGATATGCATGTGCTTTGACTCGCCTCTTCGGATCTGAATGTGCGCGGTATTTACGCAGGATGTGGCGCTTCGAGTGCGCTGTGTGTGTGTGTGTGTGTGTGTGTGTGTGTGTGTGTGTGTGTGCCCTTCCGCAACTTCGTTCTATACTAGAAAACAAAAACAAAAATTGGGCGCGACTAGAAATCTCCAATGTGTGGAGGTATCTATAGCCGGTCGGTAGCGTGCGACAGGTGTTTGCTCCGAAAAGCGGTTTCCGGGTTCTCGTTTGAGATTCGAGGAGCGGGATTGTTGGGAGCTGGGCGCTGAAAAGGAGGAAGGGGGGGGCGCGGCGCGCGTCGTGAAGCGCGGTTTCTTGGCGGCCCTGAGTGGCGGTTTGGGAGTGTGCGCGTCAGGATCTGTTGAGTCGAGCTGGGCTTTAATGAATTCGAGTTGAGTAAACAGCGCCTTTCGGCTTCGTTTTTGTGTTTCGAAATTTTTGGTTATGCGTAGATAAACTATCTTTTTTACGGACGTTTTGTTTTTTCTATAGAGTTGCGCGTTGCCTACACGCAGACCGGCGATTACGCACCCGTCGCGGTGCGCGAGCGTTGCAGAGACCGGGGATTCATGTGGAACGAAGCGCCTGCACATGCTCGGTGACCCTCCAGCAGTGCCACCGTAGCGGCGTGGAGTCGAGAGCCGCGTGTCGGACTATATTTGTTTCCTGACTTTCAGACGTGCCGGACGGATGTTGGGTTTAGGTGCCGTACGCCGATAACCACGTAATGAAGGATACACACTGTGGCGGTGTATCTGTGGCTCACGATAGTCGCTGTATGGTACCCATGGCCAACAGAGCTAAAGAAAGGTTTAGGATGGCACGACGTGGCCTGCTCTTAACATTCATGCTGTTCACGGAGGGTTTCACATCGGTGAATGGTATGTGTCACAATCTATACTCGCTGACAGCTTAAGTCGTGCGGGGCGTGGCGAGGTCCGAACATCAATTATTGCCTTACAACCAATCCGATTGCGGATTACAGCCGATAAGCTGATTCGCTTCGAGTTGCATATGCGTGTTGGATTGTGACGCGACAACAGGAAGTAACTTTAAATAGAGTACTTAGATTACCGAAAACGAGCGGTTCAATTGATTGATAATCTACCTTGATCCGAATCAACCGGCCCCTATTTTATCGGTCCTAAAAACTTGGAGGGCTCTTAAGCTTCGCCTTTAAAAGTGGAACGCGATAGCAAAACATATGAACATGTAAGCCTTGCGTGGCCTAGTCGGTAGCGTGTTTGGCTCACAACTGAAGGGCTGTGAGTTCGAATCCCGCCTGAAATTTCTCAAGTGTTTCTATCAAGCAGATCAATTACTGTACAAAATGAAATCAAAATAAACACGCATGCCATTCCATGTAAACAATTAGCATTACATGCCATGTTTTCTTTTAATCGCCTTCATTTCCCGAGTGATGTCACGTTTCACGTGAGCGGTGTGGGTCATTTGAAATTCCTGCGCGAGGTTATGTGGCTGTGACGTCCTGACCGTATCGATCAATCCTGGATTTTCGCGCACGCCGCCCACGCCGGCTTTGCGGCTACACGAGCTCCTTAACGCACTGGCTTTAAAACGTTAACATTGAATGAACATTTGCGCTTGATGGTAGCGATTTTTTTATACATTCTCAGATCAATTCTAATTGATTGTGTTAGCTTTCACAGCCGGTATCTACCCGGAACAAGCGAATTACAACTCCGAGACGTCAGTACAATTTCTAAACCATACAATTAGGAATAATTGCGGAACCCAAAATTACCCTATAATATCCCGGATATCCTCAAGAGCAACGTATTTGCAGTTATCAAATGGCCCATTAAATATCCTTCGTATTAATGCGATAGCAATCTAAAGCTAACTACTCAAAGGTTTTCAGCGATACGGGTATCCTGTTTCCTGCAAACAAAAACAGTTTGCCCGCCTAATTTATCGGAAAAACTGACATCATGAAAACAGTTTCCCTGCTGAATTTAGTGGAAAAATTGACGTCACCACCTATGCACCAACCTCAGCTTCCCCGCTGAATTTCAGCGGAAAAATTGACATCACAAACCCACGCACCAATTTACTTTCCCCGCTAAATTTAGCGGACTAATTGACGTGATGACCTATTCAACAATTCAGGTCCATCGCTAAATTTAGCGGAAAAATTGATTTCACGACCAATGCAGCAATCAGTTTCCGCCAAATTTATCGGAAAAATTGACGTAACGACCTATGCACCAATTTCGTACCCCGGCTAAATTTGGCGGAACAATTGACGTCACTACCTATGCAGCAATTCGGGTTCCCCGCTAAATTTAGCAGGAAAAACTGGCGTCACGACCTATGGACCAATTTAGAATCCCCGCTAAATTTGGCGGCCAAATTTATGCGTAGCACGTCACGGTACCTACAGACAAATTCAGCTTCCCGCTAAATTTAGAACAAAAACTGACGTCAAGGACCTATGCACTAATTCAGATTCCCCGCTATATTTAGCGGAAATAAATATGCTATAGTTCTTGGTCGTCGAGCCCGTGTGTGCAACGATAAATGCTATCGCATTCACAGAAAATCACCCCTGTGGTTTCTAGAATTTTTTATTTGTAGAAATATGATACAACCGAAACCGAAACTAACCTGCAGGTTAACTAGGCCGCCACTTGCCATCACGTCAGTCGCTCTAAAATCATCAGCACATGGGCAGCTTGACCCTCTTCCGCCCAGCTTCGGAAGCCATAAAAAGGCCGTCGTGTGCCGCTTCAGAAGCAGAATGGTATGAAATGTTTTGTTTGCTAACACGACGCGAACTTAGCACAAAGCGAACAGTGAGAGTCAGCGTTCTTGTCGGTCTGCTCGGACCCACTTCCGTCGCCAAAGACTTCTCGGTCGGAAATCGGTGAGATGCCACTCTGCTGCATTTCTTCGTGGTGTTTTTGCACCGGATAGCAAAGCATCAATTTCCCCCTCTCCAAAGCATGCAGGAAATAATTTCAAGGCATGACCTCACGACAGCAGAGCGCAGCCGTTCAATGACCACCATGCATTTTCAGCTCCTGCTTTCCTGCGTGCTGACTTGAACCCGTTAAACGTGTTCTTGTCTCTTAAAAAAAAACAAAAAAAACATGTGTGTATATATGTTAAGGATAACCTATTCAGCTGTAATCTATTGCACTAACCTCGGAACTCGTACTCTATGTAATGGTTTGCGTTCTTTTTTATGTGTTAGATTTGTAGGCTTGCTACCTTAGCGCGCTATATGAAATCACCTCGTCAGGCGATTTCAATCACCTAACGTCCCAACCGCCTTGACGCCAGTGTCAAAATAAAATTTCTCAATGAAAAAAAAATAACGCTGAAGAATAGTATATCACGAAGTAGGATGCGTGAACATAACAGGCCCCGCACTGCGTGGATTCAGGTGCCAGTGACTGCGCGCCGAAAAACTGAGGGAGAGGAGGAGACGAAATCGCGCGGGAAGGTTAGAACGCCGAGCTCTGGTTGGAATGATTAGTGGGTAGGCCTAAAGCTATAGCTGCTACTTTTGCCTCCACTGCACTCGTCGAGCGCGTTGGAACGAAAGCGTCCGGCGTTTGGCTCTCGCCTTCGAATGCGTCGGACAAGAAGTGTAGTGGGGACAAAAACAGCTAGCTTTAGGTCAACCCAACTTGTCTTCCTTCGTTTCTCAGCGCATGTTGGATAGAATAAAATATTTAAGAAGTGATTGTTCAAATTTGTTTAGAAGAACTTCAAAAAGTCGTTTCCTCTGGTGAGAAATAACATCTTGCTTATGGATTACTTTCGCCCTGCTCTCCAACATCACCATGCGCTATACGGAGGGCATCGGCATGTGGTAACTTTTATTAGGAGGCGGCGGGGCATTCACTTTAGCCGGTGCACGTACAAAGTCCTCTAGCTGGGGCAAAGGAAGTGCGTGGCGAAGCGAACAGAGAGGTTTTAGGTTTGATTCATGGTGGGTGGATAGCTCGTTTGAATTCAGAGTACTTGTTTTGTTTATGTCGCCATGGTAACCAAAACAGGATTTCTGATGCCCTGGTGCGATGTAGGCGCGGACGCATAGATGGGCGGATGAACGGGAAAATTTCTCGGAGGACCGTTATAAAGCATTTCAAGGTTTGAAATCATTTCACATTTTAAAAATGTAAGAACAGGTAACAAAACATATCAAAACAAACAGTCAAGGGACTCGCCTACCGCGAAGCTCGACATTCAAAGTAGTACGAGTCAACAGCGCACCATCACTTGAAAGCGGCTTCATCTTCGCCACTACCCACAGGCTCTCCAGCGGTACCAAGCCACGCTCACACAAATTTAGGTTAACATGTAGCTTATTCAGGAAGATAATAACGTAGGAGACGGCTGGTACACGAAGCGAACTCCGCTCCTCTCTTTGCCCTCTTAAAACAGGCGGCGTCTGATACGCGCTGGTCTCAAAACAGCGGCCAGAGCAGCGGTAACAACCTTAGCAGGAGCAGCAAAAGATCTCATCCCGGGGTGAGGCGCGGTACCGAAGCACGTCGGAAGCGTCCTTGGAGAAGAGGATCGCATGAGCGGCGCTCTTGGGGCGCCGCCGCCGACGCTCTAAGCTCTGATACGCGGCGATGAAAAGCACCGCCCGCCAAACGATCCGCTCCTAGGTTAATGAATCCTGGCAGCGGCCGAGGAGGCCTCAGGAGGGCAAGTTTTGCTGCGGGCCAAAGTACAACACTTTAATTAAGCCTCGCTGTTTGTTTTTGCCTTTGTTCCTCCACCACCCGTGCTGCTGCTTTCCGCCGAGACTTTTATGTGTGAGGACGGTTTTTTGATATATGGCCGCTCCCTTCTCTCTGAAGGGCAGCTCGTGGGGTCTTTTGTGGCGCGCTGCCGTTCCGTTCCCCACTTTTTGGTTGGGTTGTTAATGCGCTCAAAAACATGCATGTGTGCGTATGCGTGCGTGTGTGTGTGTGTGTGTGTGTGCGAGAAAGCAAGGTCCTTAACTTTGTGCTTTGTTCGTCCACTTGGATGCTATCCCGTGACCGGGCGCGGCCGATCTCTCGATACCTCCCGCATGAGATGAAGTCATTAGCAAGTGCATCCTTTTGCTCGTGCTGCCATGACGGAAAAGGTTGGAGGGGGAGGTGGGGTGCTCCGATAAACGAGGTTCCGCCGTCGGTGCGATGTTGGGGCTTGGTGCCCTCGAACTCTTCAGGGAACCGCTTGAACAGAGAACTGAAGGTGGGTCAGAGATGAAGTTTTTGTGCTGCTCGTTTTATGAAGTCGTTTCCGCTTTTGTAGGGGAGGCTAGTCTTTGCTATGGTAAATGTACACCACTGGTTTACTAAGCGGCAGAGCATACCACACTCGCACACTTCTACAAAGACAGCTTTCGTGCCCTCGTTTGGTGACGCCACTTCCGTTTTTATGCGAGAGTATCTGCTTTGGCTACGTTATAGCTACACAACATGTTCAGAGCTTACCGTAATCTAACCACTCAACTAAGATAACTTTTTTGCCCTCGTTTGATGTCGTCCCTTCCGTTTCTGTGCGAGAGACCTTGATTTGGCTACGTTAAAGTTGTCCAGCTGGCTTACTACACTTCAGGGCATACCAGCTCTTCCAGAATAAAAGCATTCGTGTCCATCGTTTTATGAAGTCACCCTAAGTTTTTTTTTTTTACGCTTAACTTTGCTTTGGTTAGTTTAAAGAAACTGCCGGTTCACTAAATGTCAGAGCCACCATACTTCAGTTTTATTCCGGCACACCACCTAGCATTTTCTCATTAGAAAGCGTAAAAAAGACTTAACTACTTGTGTTTTTGCGCACTGAATCAGTGTCTTCGTTTGTGTGCACGACGTCTTAGTACCGAAGGTGGTGCTTTGTTTTATTTATTTATTTATGCATTCATTTTGAGTGACCTACAAACAACTTGACGCCTCCTTAGTGGTGCATTGATCAATATCAGATAGTGGTCAAATCGTTTGGACAATGATAAAAATGCAAAGTTACGACAAAACAATGGCAGCAACACACTTTGTAAATTTACGCTCTCCATCAAAAATATTTAGGCTAACATTCCACAGAAATTTGTTGTTAAATGAGTATACGTCAATTGAAGGCGCGTCATGGTTGCTGAGTAATATAAGTCAGAAGAATAAAAGAAAGAGTTCAATCATCTACACCTGTTTTCACCTCAAGAACCGTAGGAAAAAAGCCCAAGCTTCTCGCGGATGATTACTAATTTTCACCTTTAGGTGGAGATTTAAGATATATTTAGTAGCATTTTGGAGTGGATACACGTTATCTTATCAAGGAGTACACGTTTCAAACGCCAAAGGCATCGCCTGTGCCTCCGACAACCAAATCTGGCGAGAACTATTTCGTGCGGCGTATGAACAATGCGCAAAACTTACTGTTTGCTTGAAATGCCTCAAGTAGACGTGACTTAGCAGCGCTGGTGAATCAGTTGATCCATTTACGATATTATACAGAAACATCAATCGCCGCGTCCTCTTGTTGTGCAACCTCTCCAATTTCACGAAGTCACAAATCATTTTGTGATTGCTCAAATAATTCGGTTGAAAATAACAATCAAACAATACAGTACGTAGAACACGCACAATTACACTTGAATCAGTCACTCCAATGAAGTTCCATCCAGTTGAAGCATATTCGACACGACTAAGCACCATTGAAAAAAACGAAAGTGAAACAAAAAATGTAAAACAAAGCGTGTTATTCGGGTATTGGCTCCTAGAGCTCTAAAGGTTGCATTCGTAATTGTATTTACATGATGAATACAATTAATCGTTTTTGGGTGTCTCGTTTCCTGACGCTTTAGTGAGCATGATTATTTCTCGTCAAATACCATACCAAACAACAACTACTTCTAGCGAAATGAGGACAGCAGGAAATTAGTTGTTTGGTTTGTTTACACATCAATAAATAAATAAACGAATTAATTCAGTGATTTGTTTATTTTCTGTGCTTTATGAACAACTTGACGTTTTGATATTAATGCACAACAGATCGATCACAGGTTAGTTACAAACGCTACAATCTTTAGATTAAAAACATCAATATCTGCTACGCATAGGGTAATATTCAAGTGTTGAATGCGGGTCATCGGACTGGTTGGAATGATTTGATTAACATGGAAAGTCGGAGAAATCCGCAAAAATCGACTGGGAACAGGAATATTAATAGCTGATGTGAGATCAGGACAATCAATTAGTCCATGAATGCATTTATACAGGAAAACTAGATCTCGCACACGTCGTCTAGAACTCCAAGTAGGCAAAAGCATTGTTCCAAGAGTTTCGCATAAAAATAGTAAACAGTACGACCATAATAACGATCATAAAAAATTCGAAACAAACGGTTCTGAACATTTTTTATCATACTCTTGACTCATAAAATCTAATACAATTCCAGACAGTAGAGGAAAACTGCAACTTGGAGCTAATTAACGAGAGGTATAATCGTAAAATACATGTTGACGTGGAGAACTCAAGCGTAATTCTAGAGAATGACACCGAACTTACAAAATAGTCATTTATAAGGTTATTAACATGCACAGTAAAAAATTAGGAAGAGTACGTATACGCCAAGATCACGTGTGCACTCATCTTTTCGCAACGGAACATCGCCGATCTGGTAACAAAAATTTGTTTTTACTACCTTTCTATAGTCGGTGAGAGGTCAAGAAGAAAGTGGAAGTTCTTCCTACCTCTTTCCACTATAGCAGAGCGAACGCTGGAGAGGAGGCGACCTCCTCTCCACCGTTCGCTCTGCTATAGTGGAAAGAGGTAGGAGGAACTTCCACCTTCTTCTTCACCTCTCACTATCAGCCCGAAAGGCGAACACAAGCGTCGCTGCGGTCGCCGCGCCCTGATTCGGTGAGTGTACAGTGACATCAGGCGGAGGACTCCCGCTCCGCGATCTCGCATCGGCTCGCTTCCCAGCACCGGTTTCTGGTTTGGCGTTGTGTGCCTGAAAGCTCTTCGAGGAGCTGGGCCTCGATTTACCCAAGTACAAGACGTTGAGTTAGGCCGATATAAGACGTGCTTCCGTACATTTTACCGGCATGCTCGTCCCTTTTCAACTTTCAAATGGGGTCACAAATCCCGAAAGCTATCAGCGGAGGCGATTCCGCCGATGAACCTCCCCGTCCCGTCCACGACGACACAGGCAATCTTGCGAGGGGTCGGTGAAGTGTTTCAGACGCTGGAAATTCTGTTCCGTTGCGTGTTCATGATTTAGGACGATGTTACATCTCACTTTCAAGGCATTTGAAGTGGCATTTATATCATGGGCCTTTGGGTGGTCGACAAATTAGCTCGCGACCCCGACTCTCCGCTGCCACTCTGCATGCGCTGGTTCGCAGATGTTTTAAAGGCCCTGCAGTCTGATTGTCTTTGAAGTGCTCGTGGAACAGGGTTGTTTTACATAAATGTAGCTTCTTCGTGAATTAATTATATAGTTTATACACCTATGCAAGCATATTTCTTAGAAGATGCACAATTACTGAATATTAGTTTGTATGGCAGCAGCAAAAATGGCCGAATTGCCCCCAGTTGCCTGTATGATATGTATTGAACTACTTAAAATATGCACAGCAATAATTGCGAAATCATTGGAAGTTTTATACCTTTCCTGACATTCTTTATTCCAGCCTTTGGTATTCGGAAAATGCACCATTTAGTTTGAATTGTCATTTATTTCCAATTAAAGAGACACTGCTGCAGGTCCCAAAAGCTCCTCGGCCCTCCAAACTCCCTACGGCTGGACTCTCCGACAACAGAGGAAAACAGGCGTAAAAGCAAGCATTCGAACGTCTGTCTGGTGGTAAAGATCGCAGCACTAGTAGCAGAAAATGTGGAACCTGTGAAGGGAGTGACAGTCTGCGTGAGAAAACCTTCTGGTATTTCAGCTTCGGGAATATTCCGATTTAAGTAAAATATCAATTTTAGGGCTTAAGGGACTAATAACGGGCTAGGCACCTTCGCTATGCGTTTGTTATACATTACCTTGAGGTTGATATAAACAAGTCCACAGATACCACCCAGTGTAGTCCCATTAAAAAACTATCCGAATCCAGCAAAAGGTCCAAATGCAAGCAATGTATATAATAAATGTTCCTTGTTTTTTTGCTTTGCCCCTGCACTTGGGCCGTCTTACTTGTGATTCTCTCCCCATGGCACATACTGTATATAACATGTTGCTCGAGCAGCATGCGAAAGCTTTTCTGCTTCGGCGATCTTGTTTAAAAAACAGAGATACAAAACAAAAAAATTGTATACATAACCTGCCAATTGATTCAGACCATCAGCAGCATTTATTGTATGAGATGTAAATCTATAGTGATGCTCACTGCAATTGTGGCCATATTTCTTTATTTTCCATATACCGAGCTGTGATTCATCCGTTGCCTGCCCTGTCAACCAGACTTAAAATGTTGGTTGAAGTTTCGCCTGCAGCTACAAGCCATACCTCAATAAAGCCACATATAAATATTTACACTTCCTACGAAAAACCCGCCAAAAAAAAAGTCAATGAGAAGCGAGCGCGCCGACGGCTGGCGTCGTCACAGCCTCCACAGGGCCCCAGCGCGGACGAGTCGGGAAAAACCCTCTCCTCGCCTGAACGTACCCCGGATTCGCCGTGAGGACGCCACGCTGAGCGCTTCTCGAGGCTAACATGACATGAAACATAACAACAGTCTTAGAAGGATTGATCATCATGTTCTGACGACACCAATCGCATACTGATTTAACGTCGTCCATAAATTCTTCGCAGTCATCCACGTAAAATATCTGCCTAAACAGCTTCATATCATCTGAATATTGCAAGATGACTGAATTATGAACACTTTAAGTAAGGCCATTAATAAAAACATTGAAAAATGTCGGCCGAAGTATGTACCGCTGCGGCACACGCGAAAGAGAAACATAGGGCTGGGAAAGATGTTCAAGAACAAGTACAAAATTGTGTATATTGCACAGATAATCAAGAAATAATGAATAAAGTGAGGTATTCATGCCGTTGGGTCCTAGTTTATGTAGAAGGAGCGAATGATGAACCAAGTCGAAAACCTTTGAAAGGTAAAAATATACAGCGCCTACCTGTCCACTCTGAAACACAGTAGGCGAATCAAACCTTCCACGCACAAAGCCATGTTGGGAAGGGCTAATATTACGCTTAAAAAGTTTGAAATGTTGGTCGAATAAAACAATTTCGTATACCTTTGCAAACGGACGTAGCAACAACACGGGCCTGCAATTTTAGATATCGACCGTTTCGCCATTCTTACGTACTGGCATATTTATAGAGCTCTTCCAAAGGGAATGGAAGGAAAATTGAGGCTCTGCAAGTAAAAGTTAATAATATACGTTAAGAAGAACGCAGGGACAGGCCGGAGAAATATCGATGAAGTCAAGTTGGTGTTGCGGGTCTCGTGCAGTCAAAATATACTCATTTGCTTTTGCAAAACAGAGCGTTTGTTTTGTTATTTATTATCTGTCACGTAGATAAGTTTACATAGTCACTCGAAAGCTAAAAAAAAAAAGAGGCGGGGCGAGACTAGGAACGGACATTCTATTATCGATCTTCAACCAATCGCATTACGCCGTCAACTGATTAGAAAGCGAAGGAACGAATCAAGAAACAGGAAGCAAGATCACAATTGGCCTTACCCCGCGTTTCTCCAGTTGCGAGTAACTAGAGTAGCAACAGGCCTCCGTTCAGCATACTACAATCGACTTCCTCTTCCGCGAGACGAAGGTGCCTGGACGGTGTAAACCCAATCGGCTCTTTATATCGTACCAATCATTGATCCCGAAAGGACAGTCGAGACAAGCAAAGAGTCAAGAATAAAGAAGTAAATAAAAGATAGAAATCATTACAAAGTATGTACTTGTCAAGAGGGCGCATTGTCGAGGAGCCGACGTTTTCGCGACCACACCCAAAACAACAGCGACAAAATGGCAATATTGTGATGGACGTAGCCCACCCCCACCCCTCTGCCGACTTCACCCCTCGCCCCTACCTCCCCCCCCCCCCAAAAAAAAAAAAGATATATATATATATAAAGGGAGGGAGAGCGAAGGAGCTCGAAAGGAGGAGGTACTCAAGCTACTAGACTTCGTGTTTCACCGCAAGATGGACCGCAGAAGACGCCGCAAACCATCGGAGCCAATCCAATGCCATGGGAGTGTCACGTGACCTTTGGCAAGATCGCAGCAACGCGCGGGGCGCGTGGTCACGTGACAGGTTCGCAGCGTTGGATTGGTTGGGATGGCTCCGTAGCGTCTGCTGTGCTCCATCGTGAGGATGAGACGGAGTGCAGACGAAGACGAAACAAATATAGGGAAAGCGAATTGAGGGAGCGGGTGACGCGCCTCCAAATGAAGACAAACGAAATGGGTTCGTCACCGAAACGACTCATGATAATAGCCCGGATGGGCGGTTCGTCAAGTAGGTCCGGCTCAGAGTGGCGGATTACTACAGAGGAAAAAGAAGTGCCCGTACTATTCACTTCCGCCATTCACAGTCACTTGAGCGTCGGAACTTCATCATTTTTCTTTTTACTGCGCGGGTGCTTTTAGAGTAATTATAACTTATAAAGGATTGCTGATGTCCCTCTTCGCGAGAAACATTGTGATCGCTTTGCTCACCCCGCGTCATATGATGCCTTCAGTGAGTGTTTTTGTTCAGCGCATCGTTGAGTTGTAACGAAGCTTCTATACTCCGTTCACCCTTAGGCGCGAGCTCTCTGCCCTTGCTAACACAAGTGTGAACGCGCAGGCACGCGGGACCAAAGCACTGCGGAAGTCAGCGAGCTCGCGACGAAGATGGAGCTTCTAGGTGTCTGGTTTGAAGAAACCTTAAGCTGGACAGATCACATCAATCATATTTGCTCTAGCCTATCCAGATCTATTCGAATCTTGTATAAACTTAATCATCTCCTTCCCTGTCGGCTTAAGTGCCAACTCTTCTACTACAGTCTTATATAATCTCATTTACATTATTGCTTAATAGTTTGGGGAACCACAACGAAAACAAATTTAGACAACAAAAAATAAAGCTGTTCATTGCATCGAAAACCTTATCTATACCGATCCTTCAGCCCCATATTTTGAAAAATATCAAATTTTAGATATCCATCAGTTCTTTATTTTAAAAATAGCGGTGATAATATACCGCGAGTACAGCAGTGACCAAAATTAATTTTGTGAGTTCTAGCACCCCAAAGCAACACAGAATAATCTAAGAAATAAAATATGCACAAAGCCCAAAATACGGACAAATTATGGCTCCCAAGCTCTAGCGTATAAAATACCACAGCTTTTGAACGATCATCCAAGTGTTTTTGAATTAATCAGTAATGCTACTACTCTTATTGCCTTCAAAAGTAACACGAAACGTTACATTTTAGAATAGGCTGTAGCGTTTTGGTTAAGCATAGGGTTGAATAGCGTGTACTAATCAGTTCTGACCACAGTTATTCGTGTTATTATTCGCTTGAAAGCTCCTAGCTCCTGCCAAGTTGTACTTTGCTCCTGGTGTGGTTTAATTAATTTACTATTATGTAGAAGGTTTGTTTCTGTGGCTACTTGGCACAGTGAAACATTGTTTGTTAAGATTTATTGTCATTTTTACTTGTGTTCTAATTGTTCATTTCTAGTCTGTTTCGATTCCCTGCTGAGCAGTGTATAGGGTGGTGAGGCTTCGTCAGGTAAATCTGTTTACCTTTTGCCCCTCCACCCGAGACTCAACGAGTCTAAATAAAGATTATTAATATTATAAAAATGATCGGAGTATAGGGAGTCAATACATTAATTTGCCGGTTTATTTGTTTATATTTGAGGGTGTTTTAAGGCGCACTGACTGAACTGTTTGAGGAAGAGGTTGAATTTAAATTAACTTTTGGGAACAAAATAAATATTGATGTTACGTAAATAACTGAGATATCACCGAAAAAATAAATACCAACCAAAAAATAAGACAAGTTGTTACTTGATTACGTTAAAGCGTAGAACTCAACCGGTTCGGGCTTGGCTTAAACGGGTGGTGCAACGATATTCGCTTGGAATGTGTTTCACTTTACACGAGCCTACTGGCACCAGTGAGAGCCAGACTGAGCAAGCCACTGGCCAAGAAACTTCTTTGCTGTGGCGTGATTTCAAGGATAAATCCGAGCGCTTTCTTTGAATCTCTCCTTCGCAAAACTTGATGTCGTAGCGTGGGGGTCGCAGTATCCTCCAGTGACGGTATTTGAATACGGCTCATAAATTGGACCCGAGCATTGCGTCAGCACTCGATTTGGGCTCGTGACAATCAATAGTTCGAGAAGCATTCGAGTAGGGGCCCGTGTTCGAGCGCGGCAATGACGACAATATTCGAACCTTAACAGTATCTGGAACCCAGCGCGTGTCCTGTGCTTTGCCAACCCCAGCGCGCGGCTATGATAAATATTTGTGGCATAAAATCGGCTCCAGATCACGTGGCCACTCGTTCTGGCTGCGAGTTGAGGGGGTGAACGCTGCTCGCTTTTCTTTATTTTTTGTTTTGCGACGTTTATTACGTGGGTAGAAAAACGAACGCGTGTTTCATCGGTCATAAACGTCAGGGATTCGTTCTAAGCGGTATTCGCGCAAGGTAGGAAAATTGTTGCACCGCTCACTTTAAAAACGGTGCACTCTAGAGTCGGTGACAAGTTAAGAACGCAGTTGATGCTCCGACTTCAGTGCGAGGTTTCTGCCTTTGGTAAGACTTCGTCGTGTGTGCAATCGAAGCCCGGAAGAAGACAACCAATCACGAGCTGGGGTTGGAGCTTACTCTTAATTCTTAGCCTGTTCCCGGCCTTAGGTTATATTGACTGAACCCCGTATTTGAGACACGCTTATATGTCTCCCGCCCATGATGGCGGCGTGGAATGCAGGCTGCGGAAGTGTTTATGATAGCTATAATTGTCAGTGCGCGCTCAGCCCTATAAGGTTCAGATATGACCGCCACTGAGTACCCCTAAGTACCGTTTAAAATCATAGACAACATACATCGCCACTGATACCTTGAGACATGCTAGTACTACTCAATATGTAACGAGTCGAAGTGTTTAACTTTTTACCCGTATTCAGATTTAAAAAAAAGTCTTGCTTTTTCCGGATTATTACCAACTTCCTCTTCATATGATGAATTAAGAAAGTTATGTAGGAGCATTTAAAATCTACTATAATTATATTATCAAGGCGCAAACGTTTCAAACACCAAAAGCATAGTGTTGCTTCCCCAAACAACCACATCTTGCAAGAAGCGCTTAGCGCAGCGTCTGAAGAATGCCCAAAACTTGCGTCCTGTCTAGACCTGACAACGGGTGTAAGTTGCTCTAACTTTCCTTTGGAAATCATCCGTTGTTGGATGTAGTCGCAGTGTGATGCTCGAGTTGGTTGGAAGTTGCGAGAATAATGAGTGTTTGAAGGAGTACTAGATCAAGCATTCAAATATACGCAAAACGTTTAGAAATAAGTTGAATAAGATCAATAGTTCCTGTAGACGATAATCACACGGTTGTAGTATGAGCGGATGGCTATGTCTTTTTTGTTTTCTCTTGTTATTCATGCCGAAGTTTTGCGAGCGCTTCAAAATAAGCCATCGAAGATCGCGATGTCTCTCGGAGCATCCGTGGCGCCAGGTTGCTTCCGTGACGTCAGACACCCCTGGCCACCTTTGGGCCCAAGCGTACCTAAGTTATGAGCTTCGCCACTTGGTGGCGTCAACGTATTACAAGCTCGTTTTGTCGAGGAACTCGAGGACTGAACGACCGTGTGCACGCACTATCTCCACCGCCACCGCCGCGTTCGCAGAGTGCTCGCGCTGCAGGCTACCTGCGCTTGTGTGCGTGGAATACCACGTCAAAATTAAGATTATTTCTACAATGACGACGTCAGTCAGCTACGCCGGCCGCGGCTCGCTTGCAGCGAGATCGCAGTCAAGCGATGCGGTCATTCTGTCAAGCCATGCTGTTGTTTGGTCCACGTACTACTTTAGCGCCTTTGCGCTCCTTTCGTAGTAAACCACATACTACAACACTTATTGCAGCACAAGCGTGGGATACGACGGACGAGCCATACTGACAGCTCCGGTACTTTCTCCTCGTTCGCAAACTGGTGGACTATACTTCGTTTCAGCTTGGGTCCAGACGCAGCCGATGCTACAAGCACGAGCGTGTGGCCCTGAACAGTGCCTGTACTGCACGAGCGCGCGTACTTGGCAGGGACGCTGGAAGCCCAGAGCTCGCGCTTGTAGCATCGGCTGCGTCTGGACCTAAGCTGAAACGAAGTATAGCGCACCGGCGTCTTACGATATATCAATATGCCACGCTGCTGCCTAAGGCGCCCCCCCCCCCCCAACCCAATGCGCCCAGAAAGTGAGGTAGAGGAGGAGACAGACAAGATGGGCGCGGGGACGTCGGAACGCGTCGCTCTGGTTGGAATGACTAGTACGTAGGCATAAAACTAGATAACTTTGTCTCCACTGCACTCGTCGAAAGCGTTCGAATGCGAAAGCCAAACGCCGGTCGGCAGCGTTCCGCGTTCTAACGCGTTCAACGACTGCAGTTGAGACAAAGAGAGCTAGCTTTAGGTCTATCCACTAACTAACCATTCCAATCAGAGCTCGGCATCCTGACGTCCTCGTGCGATCTCGTCTCCCCATCTTTTGTTCAGTTTTGCGGCGCATAGCATGGCGTTTCGCTGTAAACGCACGAAATGATTCTCAACATTTGATCCGTTAAACGAAGCGAACAATCTTTTCGAAGGGGACGGCCGCCCGGATGTCAACTTCCTCAACACGGGAACGGTTCTATGAAGGTTGCCGACACAACCCAGCATAACCTACTCAACGGTGGTATGCTCCGCCAATCTCTCGCGCTCGTGTACAGGTCGGATTTGCATACCCTCGCACACCGTGGTAGCACGGCACAGCTCTGCTCTTACGGGGCCAATGACGACAGGACCTTCCAACGAAGCTTCAGGAGCGTCCGCTAGGTGAATTTTGTGAATTGTTTAGTTCGTTTTAAGATATATTTTCTCGCGTTTTCTAACAAACGGCTGGTGTTCTTGAAGTTTTTGTTTTTGGTAGGTTTTAATTAAGCAAATAAATGTAAGGTAACATTTTGTTTCCGCGCCTCTTTAATAGCGCTAGTTTTTTCTATTATATATATATATATTTATATATACTTTGAGACTAACATCTTGTCAAATGTTTTATAAATTAGTAAACGTTTTTCGTAAAACGCTTTTTTTTAAATACGAGGCGCAGTAAGGCTAACTCGACTTCTTTGGGCGATAGAAAGCATTTAGTTTCAAAACCAACAGAAATTGGTTACAATACAAAATGCCAACTTGCAACTTAGTGCTTTTCATTATTGCTTCATATCTCCAGTGTTACGTCCTTAAGATCATTAGCAAGTTTCGTAGTTTTGTTAATGTAATAAATTTTGTTTTCGTCCACAATCAAATTAGTGTGCGATTAAATCATGCCAAGATAGGACGTTTACACATATCAGGACATTAAGTACAGTATATAAAAATAACAGTTTCCTTTGCACCGCAGCTGAGCTAGCCGTCGCGGACAACTATGACGAAACTAATTAATACACATACCTTATCTCTCTTTTCCCGTATAATCTTAACATTAAATTCGTTTCGCAACTAATGGAGACAAGGTTAGGGCCAACGGCGCTCGTTCACGACACCGCAGGTAAAAAAAAGTAAAACACCTGGTGACCCAGCAACGGACGTTGCAAAAACAGCGCTGTTCACAGTACACACATCGTTCCAGCTTCTAGGCATTGCTCCCCTGAGGTTGGCTCGGGTCATGGTCCAGGGGGAGCCATATCCCCACCACACGGTTTGTACTCGCGGTTCTCTGGGTTCAGCGAACGCTTCACTTCCGTCCGACATCCTATTTTCTTCATCGTCCCCCTCGCCTTCTACACCACGTGACGAAAAAACAAAAACTCCGGAAGCTCCCCAGGACCGGTGGGGGAACGTGTCGCCAAACTTCGTTCACCCTTAGGCTGACAGCACGCTCGAAACTATGCACTTTTTGAACCACCAATGCGTCCATCGTTTGCCGCCTGATCGACGCTCGTGCTCATTCCCACGCGCAAAAAGAAGCGGGGTCAGGTGATCAAAAGGATGCTGCTGATTGGTCAGATGAGCGCCTAGCTCCCACAGTACTGTCAACTTAACGGTCAACGGTGTATAGATTTTCGCCGATATCCCAAAGTTGGTCCGCGGGAATTCGCTTCCGAGCGTCGACGGTGGCAGTGCGCAAACCGCGCACTGCTTCGTAACGACCGTCCACTTCCGAACGGAACCTGGCCTGCCTGCTCGGCACAGGTATATATACAGGAGGGGAGAGCCACGGCCGCCGGACACGCCGGAAACGTTCTTTCGTCATATCCGGTTGTGTGCGCCGGACCGAACGTCTAGCTGTTTTTATGTAGTTCGACGCGCCTATCGGGACTGATGACTCGCGACGCTCTGGCGCTGGGGAAGGGGGTCACCAAACTGTGCTGTTGCCTGGAGCCAGAACTCCGTTCTTACGTTAGTGAGCGCTCAACTAGATTTAAGAGCTGAAAGTTTGTGAATACAAGGTATGGCAGGGAGTACACTTTTGGTGTGTTAGCTACGTGGTGGTCATTTCTAGAGTACAAATGCGCGCAAGTGTTTGCCATGTGTCAGGTTCTTTGGACGTCCGAAGGCTGGCTCACACATATGTGTTTGGTTGTGATTAGTTTATGTTGCAACGGCGTGTATCCGCTTACGAGGAGGAAGTACAGTGGTGCCACCCATCGTGCAGCCTTAGAACACATCTTATCTACGTATATTTCCTTATGTTTTACGCGTTATTTTTTACCGTGACGTTAAAATAACTTTAACAATATTATATTCAACCACTTCCTACAAATAACGGGCAGATTTGATTTTGTAAATAATTAAAAAAAGCTTTGGTAGAACGGTGACCGGCGTTGGCGATCTGTAAAAACAAAATACCAGGAAGCGATTTTTTAGTTGTGTGTCGGAGATGGCATATCCGCGGGTGGTGTGCACCCAAAGGTGCAGATACATAGACGTCAAACGCTCATGTCGAGCTCAAGAGTGGCCACGTTACTGTCCCTCAAAAATATTTCTGCGTTATGTGAATATTCTTGAAGAGCGGAGCGAATAAGTGGTTGACAAAGAAATTTATCCGCACTCCCGCTGAAAAATTTATTTCAACCAGAAATGTTTGAAACCCCAATTTCATCGCACATTACTGAACATAGAAAGCCTTCACTGATTTCAAATTAGTTGCCACGTCGTCCTTTCTCATACATCTATCCGAGAGAGTCGGTTCATGTGCAGGCTCACTGTTGGCATAGTCGTGGACACGGACGGGCGTCTGGGTCCTTCTTCATGGTTGACAATTGTGCGCCATTTTTTAAACTTTGTATTTATTTGAACACGCTTTATCGCTACGCAACACTTTCTCAATACCCTGCAGAAAGTCTTGTATAAATATTAGCTCTAGACACACCCGCAGATCACAAGACAATTGGCCGCCCTACACGTGCAGGTCAAAGTGGGGCCGCCATTGTTTCCCATACCGCAGTCACAACTGAACTGACGTAACGCGTTCCAACCGGCACAGCAGTGACTGGAGAAACAGTGACCTCGTAGGAAAAACGCTGATAGGATTTTAACTTGTTTCAGGATATCTATGCCTTGCACCGACTCGCCAAACTACAAACGTTTCTAAAATGGAACGTATTTTAATAAGCCTAGCTTCCCCGCAGTAAGGGTCAAGCTGCGGTGAAGCACGCTTTGCAGGAGTAATCTGAGCAATTTATTACGCTCGGTCTGTTTATTTCTACCGAGGTGACGTTTTCATTTAATTTGTTTCCACTTTAAAGGCCCAGTTAGGGCATTACATAAAGGTAGGGGGAGTTTAATGCAATAAAACAACAATTAAACGCAACGTTGTAGAATAATACAAAGTAGAAGCTATACAAAATATGATACAACTGAAAGAGCACTCACACAAGATGGATTAGAAGAGCATTTAGGAACGCTGTTGAATCGTTGATGGCCACTGTACATATGGTGGCTGGTTGCCGCAGAGTTTACTTTCGTCCTTGATGCGGCAGTGTTCTTTTTAGCCACGAAGGCTTTGTGTGGGCTCTTCACCGTGTGTTTAGTGTCCCGGAAGCTTGGTAAATCGTGGCAAGGTGGCCACGATTCATCTTGGAGATTGGCGACGGCACATCCCAATCTCCAAGGTGCTTCATGACGTCGTTGAACCGGTTTATTAATCAGGGGACCGGGCATACGAATAAGCAACAAAGACAGGCTAGCGTTTCGTCGTCAAATATTTATGATTGGATGGTGGCGTGTTATTTGAGGAGATAGTGTTGGCACTGTATACAACACTTTACACGTAGATATCTCTTTTCTACACTTTACAGAGTTACGGATAACAACACGTTACAGAGATTCCTTTCGAACGTCAAATGAAATCGAGTCGCGTTTATTAATATTTTAAACAATTAGCATGTATATACTTGCTGATAACAGGTAATGAGACTGTCAACGCACGCTGCGTTGTGTGCCCCAGCGTGCACTATGGGATGATAATTCTTTCTTGCTGTCATTGTTTAATGGAGTCATTGGTTGCAATGACTACATTTTCTCGTAATAGACTTAAATCAGTAGATATAAAAAACTTAGACGTGTTTATTTCTAAGCGCACATGGTTCCATCACGTAGACCTCTTAAAACATTCAAAGAAGAAGCCGCATATGTAGACTCACACGAAACCTTGGTCAATGACTTAGCAGAGTCTTGTTTTGGTTGGTTATGCCTGTTTGAAAGACTAAAGAATTAAGCTAGAAACAATTAGAGAAAATATATTACCTGCCATTTGCGAATTAAAAATCAATAAAAAAAAACAAAAAAACACTGGAACGAAGGAAATGAGGCTTGACACCTGTGGATTAGAAATCCATCAATTACACGGCCGGCGACGGAGGACTCGTAGAACTGCTAGCTCGGGAGGGAGATAGAGAGAATGAGTTAGATTCATATGTCACACAAACCGACTATAGCACGACGGATAAAATATTCCCAATTTATGGTTCATCGACTGCGCCTCATCTCAGCGGGACTTCGAATACGGCCCGACTGCGGGCGATGCCAAATGAGGGAGGGGGAGGGTGGAGGAAAAGGTGGACGGAGGCCCGCCGGAAATTGTGCCATATGAGCAGAGCGCGCTCTGGATGAAGATGCAGCTCGGTGATTCGGAGGCGCGCGCATACGCCGCCACTGTGTTTAGAAAGCCCGCAGTGCGCAAGCGCCAGACAGGCAGGCAAATTGACGCTGCACCGGCTTCCGGAAGCGGACCGCTGAGAGCAGACGCGACGCGCTCACTTCCGGTTTGCCGGGACACTGACGCGTAACTATGGTTTTACGAACGCGCTGGGTGATGATGTTTACGGTAGGAAAAGAGAGAGAGAGAGAGAGGCGACACTGTAGGGCATCGTGCTTTGTTCGTGTCGCGAGTATATTGATGTGTGGCAATGGAGGTTGTGCGAGATTTTTGAAGGGTTACGTTGTTCGGTGGTATTAATAAACATTCTGCGTTAATTAACAGCTAGCTTTTGGGACGGGCTATCTGGTTTTCGGGAAATTTGGTGAAGATTGAAAGATTTAGGACGTTGCATAAGCATGTAGAGGAGCGGTGTTCTGTCGTAAGACAAATCGTTTATATAAATCAATAAACTGAGCGCAATTAGACTTTTCACAAAGGAGTTTTCAGGCGGCGCATTTATCACACAAAACATTTCATGGGTGTAGGAGTTACAAAAACAACTTAAGTCTAAAAGAAAGCTGTTTTTTTCTTTACGCAGAGGCAGGAAAACGGAAAAAACCGTCTAGTTGACACTAGTAATCACAGACAGCGCAATACAAAGAAGAGGAAGAAAAAAAAGTTGAAAGCTTCTTTGAGATAAACACCCGAACGCAGATAGAGCAGATTCGAGCGTGTGTGGTGCCATCTGTGAGCGTCAACCGGATGTGTTTTTTTTACGTTTTTTTTTTTGCATATCAAAGAGAAAGCAGGTTCTGTTTGTAGGACTAAATGGTTTTCCTGAAACCCACACTCATAAAATTTGAGTATAGTAAATTCACCACCTAAAGACAGAACCTTTGTGAAAAGTTTTAATGTACTCGCTTCATTGATTTATTTGCAATTTGTCTTGTTTATTCGCACCCGAAAAGCGTTTACAAACGCCTTGTTGAAGTATCATCTGAGTTCGCTTGACAGGCTTGACCTAGAGCGACTAAATAAGCAAGTATCCGAAGTAACGACACTTCAGCTAGTCTTTGTAAGATGCCATGGAACGCGTCTCCTACTGGCGCGTCTACGGCTTCCAAAAATGTGATCGCTCGATATTCGCCTTGTGACGTCATGAGAGGGTCATGCTGTCGCCGGTCGCGACCCTAGCGGCGTCGCAGCAGCCGTGGTAGATGTGGCAGACGCCTGTTCCTCTGCAGGTCTCTCTCCAGCTCCACAGTCCCCGGAAGCTTCGGTAGGCCAGGAGTTGGTTACGTCACGACGATAGCGACACTCGCGTTCGCTCGTGTCTTTTTTGCCGGGACTTGTACGACCAACCACCAGGATCGCGACATCCGACAGCACGACATTCCGGATTTTTTATGACGTCATTTGTTGCCACGTCGGGACCCAATTAAATGCGTGGGCGGAATAAGAAGCTCAAGCACACCAGTCGGAGACGCGTTCCAGGCAGCGTAGTGGATGGATGGATGGATGGATGGATGTTAAAGGGGTCATGAAACGCTTTCCCAACTTTTTCTTCTTTAGCTTTTTTCCTCAACTTATAAATCGCGCATTCTACCAAACAGTTCAAGAAGACGGAAAGGGGGAGTCCCCTCTTGCTCGGACTCTCGTTTGTGTACCAGGACACAGCCATTCTCCCCCTAGAAGATTAGCCCGTCGCTCAAAATTCTGACAAACGTTGCTTTCCCCACCCCGTTCACCCCGAAGCTGACAGTGCTGTGGAAGATACGTGCTCGTTGGGCCAGCTACATTTTTTCCACGTGATCACGCTCCCTCGCGCATACCCACGCGCAGAGAATGAGGTCAGGTGATGAAAGGGAGGCGGCTGATTGGTCGGGCAAGCGCGTAGCTTCCACCACAATGTCAGCTTAGGGGTGAAGGGAAAAAGTGAGATCCGATGTCGTGTGACGTGCCTTTGGGGGTACGGGCCGTTCGTCGAAAGACAATTCGTAACAGGGCAATTCGTAGCAGGGCAATTGGTCGCGTAGGGCAATTCGTCATAGGGCTATTCGTCGCTAGGTCATCTAGTCGAAAACTGGGTTTTCTTTTTCTAGTTTATCTCTTTTTTTAGGAATGTTTATAGCAGTGGTTCTCAAATGAGGGTCCGCGGTCCCTTTGAGATCCGCGAAGGCATTCTAGTGGTCCGCGAAGCCCTGCCACATCAGTCAAGCCCGGCAACAAAAGTTGTCTTTTTTTCATATTGAGAAGGAATTTTTCCATTTCCAGGGGAGTTTTCTCGTGTGTATGTCAAAAAGAGAAATCTACTTCACATTAGGCCTTAGTTAAATTCATTTATTATAGCCTTATAATATTTAACCTATACCTTCCCCCTCCCCTCACCACGAACGGGGTCCTGCATTATCTCCGCCGATGCACAAGGGGTCCGCGAAACATCGATGGTTGATAACCACTGGTTTAGAGGAATTCGGGAAAGGGGGGGGGATGTAACGTGTATGTCGAAAATATAAAGTTCAGAAGCCTTCCAAGAAAAGTTCGAACACCGCCTTGCTGTCCGCATTCTTTTGGAGTTTCGGAAAGCTCGGAGGGCTTGCCTTTAAGCTGACAGTGCACGGGGGGCTGCATGTTCGCCGGGCCAATCTTATCACTAGGGGCCAACAGTTTGAGTGGTTCAGCAAGCGTGCAGCTTTTTTTGTTATTTCTTTGTTATTTTAATTTCGCTTATTTGTTTTTTTCGGAAAGTTCAGAAAGAACTTTCAAGACTTACAGGATAAAGTTTATAAAACCTCTTTGTCATCCACATCCTTTTATTTCAGAAGGCATGTTCGTACACCAGCCAAATGCTATAAAAACCCTGGTCGAAGCGTTTAAATCAAAATACCAAATGAGGGACAACCTTCGTTCGTAATTAATATTTTAAAGCAACATACTCGATAAACTGTGAAAATTAAAAACATAAGGTGAATCGTCATCTGGACGAATTGCCCTATTACGAAATGCCCTATGCGACGAATTGCCCTGCTACGAGTTGCCCTGCTACGAAGCGCGTCACTTGGCGCTTCGTAGCAGGGCAACTCCCGCAGCGCGTCACTGGGCCCCCGCAGCCCGGTGACGCGCTGCGGGGGCCCAGTGACGCGCTGCGGGGACCGCGGATATGTCACAGTGAAAAGGCAGAGAGGTTACGAAGGAAGGAGGTACGAAATAGTCGGCTGTGTTTTCAAATTTTCGTACCAGAAGTCAAGCTTTTGACTTTCTACCTTTTTTCTTGTGGCCCACTGAACGACATGCTGTTAGTAAAATCCCAATATAAATTAATTTATTCCAGCCCAAAATACGTTTCATGGGCCCTTTAATGGCTATACCTTTGTAACTGCCGGTAGCTTTCGCCACCTAGCCTAAGTCTTAATCATCGTTGTCGGTTATTTGAAGCCTTATCGGAAATCGTAGGAAACGATTTTCCGTCCTCCGAAAATTTTACAGCAAACCGCGACGGTGAAAACAATGTCGCCGAGCTCTTTCACGCCGCGCCTAACGCCCGAGGTTCCGCACCGTCGAATCGTGATGTTCGCCGATTGCGGACGCTTTGCAATAGGCGACGAAATGGCTGCGTCACGAGAAAATCGTCGAATATAAAGTGCCGATTCTTTAAGCTTAACTCGTATTTGGCTAGAGCTCGACGCTTTAAACGGAGCTAGGTTCGACACTTAAGCTGCGGGTGTCGTCGTCGTGCATTTTCTGCAGTAAGATGAATCATTTCTTTTAAGTAACGATTTTCTATGTCACTTGAAGTATCAAAATGTATTCAAATTTTTTATGCTCAGATGCCCTACTTGAAGTGCCTGCACTATAAGCTGAACGTGAATGATTAAAAACGTTGGTATTTTTTTTTCATCCTGCAAAGCACGACACGAAGGCTTCGCACATTTTGTATTAGTATGATACCTTAGGCAATAACTTACAAGACAATTTAGCTGACTAGCTAAATAATTGCAGAAGTGCAGCTCGCTCACCTCAAAAACATGAAGAAAAAAAGCTTAAGAGAAGGTGAGGGTGTCATCACGGCGGTCTACGCCAACACAGTGTTTCCAAAGGAGCCCGCGTTGTCCACACCAGGTGTGGCACTGCGCGTGCACTGAAACCAAAGTCGGGAGGAGTGAAGCGTCTGCGCATGCGCAGTACCGACAGCAGCGCCACCGCAGGGGCGTGACGTCAGTGTTTTGAGTTGGTCTATAAATTCAAATAGCAGAGTTTCGTCGTTGGGAAATTAGAGAAAGCCATTTGAAAGCTTCAATTTGTTCATCTGTTCTTGTGTTTCCGGCGGGCGAGTGGGTGATCATCATCATGCACCAAATGTAAACGTCGTGTCAGCTATCTTGGTTAACCTTTCCACGTTTCTTTGTTTTTTGAACAATTGTCAAACGGGTCCGTTAACAGCTAAAAGCCGCACGCGAATCGGTTTAAAAAAATTAATGCACAAAATGTTTAATTTCATTTCTACCATATTTTTATTAATTGTGTGATTGACGAGTATTTTCTTCGCATGAATTTGTGAGGTTCTGCGGATACTAGATGAGAAAATAATCGTCATGGTAAGTTAACTAATTAAACAATTTTTTCATTATTTTTTAAGTATTTCAGTAGGGGTCCTGCTGGAATTGTAGTAGTGACGGCAATTGCTATTACAGGCTAGACTAATTTAAGGAGTTTGCGAAAAGGTAATGATATTTTTTTAAATATTAGTTCCATTTTCGTGATTTTTAGCATGATATAAGAATTGAGGGCAAGAAAGCGCCGCAAAGCAACGCAAGACCTGCCCACAGTAACGCGTGAAAAAGTAACGTAGTCGTATTAGTCCTGTCGTTCTTATGTCGGCAGCGTGTACTGGTTGGTTGCGCCGACGACAAACGCGATAACGTGACGCCGTGACTGAAGCGACCACGTCACACTTTTCAGCGTCGTTCCGGGCAGGGCTTTCGGCACTCTTTACGCCCGTCATTTATGTACCTGGAAAAAAGCGAGAAAATGTATGAAACAATTTATTAACAACTCCTAATTTCTCTCAAATTATCTCAATTGGTTTTATTTATTTATTATTACTACTAATTCCGATTTTAGAATTTTTGTAGGGTGGTTACAAGCACAGTTGCACAACCGCAACAAGACACAAAAGAAACAAACAATGACGTTGACATCTTGTTACATTAAAAAAAATGCTGTCAACACTGCGATTGCAACATAGCCCCTAAAACCAGGAAATAAAACATGAATTGACAGACATTAATTAATCAGTCATCTTAGTATGACAATTATTCCTTTATCTAACGTCCAACCGAGCCTGATAAATACGTGGTGAAGACGGTACTCGTCTAACAATCGCCCCCTCTAAAAAAATGTTAATAAAATCTGTTTAGACATAAACTTAACCGTTCTGTTTAGTTAATCATCTCAACGTTACAAAAAGTCCCAAAGACAGCTTCCAGCTACCCAATAGACCCCTCTCAAAAGTTCATCGAGCAGCATTGGTGGTCGCCATTTCTTGGGGTCCCGAAGCGTGTGATTGGACACGAGTCTTCGCCGAACGCTGACGCACCCCTCGTGTTCAATGAGAACTGAGCCGAGCTCACGCCGAACGTTGACGCAACCCTCGTGTCCAATACACGCTCAGAGTGCCTGCCCAAACAATGGCGGGCTCAGATACTTGACGTAGCAGCTATTAGGTGGCGAGCACTTTTGCAAGGGTATATTCTCGCCGAGACAGAACGTATACAATAAATTGCGCTGACGTCACTGGGTCAGACATACTGGGGGAAAGGGTGCACGGGAGGGTAGCTTCCGCTGCGTTAACGAGGCGCTTCTGGCCACCAGGAAAGAGGGCGGACTGACGTCACTGGCCAACCATGTATACTTGTAGCAGAAAAACAAAAAAAAAACGCTGTACTTATTCTCTTTTAAGGTACGACTACACGCCGATATATGATGTTCATGCATATAGTCTTTCGGAAAACAACGCAGCGCTCAATAAATACACCACAGAAAACACGAATACTTTTTACTTTAACTTCAAATTCTTTATGTAGCCGGAAAAGGTTTTGTTGATGTTGTTTACGCTCTTTTTTTTTTTTTGCCTTGCACAGCTGGCGCGGAAGACAAAGAATCGCTCGACGTTTGTAGGGATTTTTCTTTTCTATGCTGGAGCGTACCACAGTCATGTGGGCCTTCTGAGCGCTACAGCGACCCCGCATACCCGATGAAACGCGAGGAAAAGCTTCGAACTGATGTACCCCGTTTGATCTAGCCGACATCTTTGTTTGTCAGGTTTATTACTATCTCAATCTTCCAAGAGCCAGAAAGATATCGCGCTGATTACCATCTTTTTGCCGGCAGTGTCCGTTTTCGTTCCTCGTGCTTGCAGCGCTAACGGCGGATCGGTTAAAACACGAGCAAAAATAATACGAAGATGCGGGTGCCTGTTTTGAAGTTCAAACGCGCTCTGAAAGTGCGCTTGAGTATCCAGTGACCATCCGAGTTTGCAGTCGGCCGATACTAACCATAATTTTAAGCGGAAAGCTCAAACAGACGTGCTTGTATGATGCGTGTTCTGTGTCTTCTCAAAGGTTTCCTTTCAACCTCGGCGTTAAGAAGCGAAATTTGTGGTGGGAGCTCTGATTGTCGTTTTCTCTCGATTATCAAGGTACGAGTGCAAATATTTATGTAGCGGAAAAATACCTCAACAGTCAGCTCGAAGAGCTATACTAAAGCATGGAACGCTTCTTAACAGGACCTTCTAACCCTAGAAATCTGTTCGTCCGTCCGTCCATCCATCCGTGCGCATCTCCTGTTAAACTTAGAGGGGGTAAGTGACCTCTCGTGAAGTATGGTGACACGTTAAACCACGAAGTGCTACCGCGACGTGAGTATACGTGATGTCAATTTCCCGCTAAATTAAGCGGGGGAAATAACGGGACGAGCAGTGACGTCTCGGTGTCAAGTCGTGGCGTCACGAAAATGCATAAAACAAGATGTTCGCTGTTCATTCCCTAAAACATCTGTTTAATATCTTGTAAACAAATTTATTCCGTCTCTTCATATATATTGCATTGCATGCATTATTAGTCCTTAGACTTAAAGGTCGTTACAAATATTTTTAGAATTAAGATTTTTGATCTGTGCTTGAATTAATTAAATTCACCGTGTTTAAGCTGGGTATGCGTTAGCAAATATGATTATACAATAAAAAAACAACTGTTCCTTCGTGTTTCAGTCCGTAGGATATGTCTCTCGATTGCGCTTACTAATATTGATGTTTTCGTGCTCAGAGTCCTTCCGCATCTCGCTGTATTGGGGCCACCCAATGTCATCCGTGCTACCCTCTTCGCTCTGCCTCCTCCCCAAGCCACTTTGACTGGCTCCCACTTGTATCATGGCAAAGTTTAGTCTCACAGAGTTTCTTCGAAAACAGACGCAAAGAAATATTCCAAGAAATACGGCATCTTCCAGCTTCATGGATCTCATAATCTTAGCGACTTCCACCATGCAAACTAACAGTTCGCGCATCCGGGCTCTTGTGGGGACCTGCGCGGCTTTCTACAAAAGCGCCGCCGAGTATCTGAAACGTTAATTTCCTCGCGCTCGCGTGCACTTCAAGCTGTCGGTGGGTACACTTCCTTACATCCCCAGATTACAAACAGCGAACGTTATGGCCCCGCATAACCAATCGGAGCGACTGAGCGAAGCACGTGACAGCACTCCGCAAGAGGAAGGCACTCCGGCGACACGTTATAAAGTGTCTCTTCACCGAAGCGCTGATTGTTTCATTGAGGGCAGTAGCCTTCGCCATTTGTCGAGATACGAGGGAACGGAGATTAGCATACAAATGGAGAGACGGGCCAGTTGGTATACGATTCTTTAACACAATATGCGCCGTAAAACAGGGACAAAAGGAGAGAGGACCCAGCACGGAGCGCTTCGTGTATAGTGTACCTCTCCTTTTGTCCCCGTTTTACGGCGCATATTGTTTAAGGAGATTAGTAGCTCTCGACGGCGGCCGAGTTGACCTCTCCACTTCCCGCTCAGACTTCCGTATTTTGCATGAAAAGGGCCGGGGTTTTGTGTGCGCTCCACGACGCCGTCAACGGCTCCTACATTTAAGGCGCTGGCTCAAAACGTTCGTGTTTTCTATACGACCGACTTCGTTATGACCGCTTACAATTAGTGACAACGAGACGCTAGGCACTGAGTTGTTATGGGAACCAAGGGTCACGCTTGGAACGTAAAGGTTGGTACGAGCATTTGCGTTTGGGTGCGATTGATTGCGTTTTAACCTCCTGTAGCCGCTTATGGCGAGAAAAAGCATCAACCCACTAGCGCCATCTATCCGCCCTTTTTTGTTTGGCAACACACTCGGTGGCGCCATCTATTGTGTAGCCCCGGCACACATCCGGGTCACGTATATTTCCTGAGTTTTCACTCGTCATTTTTTTATCATAATAGTGAATTAGGTCTCGAGAGTGCTATAAGCGGCCATTTCAAGATGAGGGTGTGTATATTTGATTTCGAAAGTACCGCGAAACCCGTCATCTAGTTCAGTACCGGAAATGATTAAAGCTATGTGCACACTGGCGCCACCAGGTTTCAGTTGACGCAAAGAAGATCGACTAAAGTTCACAAATAAGAATAATCTGGAGAGTCTACTTTCCTGCAAAGCACTTAGGAAAGCCAATCGCTACAATACATGGAGATATTTCGGCGGACAAAGAGGTTCAAAATAGGTTCAGAACGCGGCGTGACCCCACTCCCGCCCACACCCATGCGCGGAGAACTGGGATAAGTGACGAAAGGCGGGAGGCTGATTAGTCCGGCTGAGCAATACCAGCTAGAAGAAAAGGCTTGCTCCTTTTCACCCCTAACCGTCATCACTAGTGGTTCCACGCAGCGCCACCCAGCTAGCTTAAACATCGCCGCCAAAGCCTCTCGCAGCGTCTCATAACGAACGCGGCGACGCCGAGACACACGCGTCTGCCGATTTGCGGCAACTCTTGTTCACTGATATCTGTTGTAGTAGCATAGCCTCCTCTATACTCACAAATCCTGGCAGTTCGACGACGGAGCCATAGAGTGCCCGATCGCAGATTTCGAGCGTGAGGATCTGGTAGCACAGGGCATCAAAATGCCATTTCTCGGGGAACCTGGACGTCAGCGCACAGCTTTTGCAGCGGCGAGGACCCGAAACCATACCTTGGCAAACCTCACTCATGAGGGCCCTCACTCACCCTCACTCACCCTCATCTTCACAGGTGAGGTGAGGGTGAGTGAGCTTCCGAAGCAGGAAAATTAATGAGTGTGAAGGCTGTGAGGACCGTGAGTGCGTGAGGGGCGTGAGGGGTGTGAGGGGTGTGAGGGTGTGAGGGCCGTGAGGTTCAGTGAGGGTGAGTGAAGGGCTGAAGGTGAGTGTGACTGTGAAGGTAAAGGTGAGTGAGGGGCTGAGGGTGAGTGTAGCTGTGAGGTTGAGGGTGAGTGAGGGGTTGAGGGTGAGTGTAGCTGTGAGGGTGAGGGTGAGTGCGGGGATTAGGGTGAGTGTGGCTGGGAGGGTGAGGGTGAGTGAGGGCGACCTAAAGTGCCGACCTCTGCCCGAAACACACTTTCGGGTCCTCGCGTCTTGCCGCAGCGTCTCTCGGCAGCGGCGAGGCGCTGCGTTTCGGCGTCTCGCGCCGCAGCGGGGTGCCAGTCTCGTGGCTCTCCTCTCATCCGTTGTCTGCCGCTCCTGCTTTACCATTTCGGCGGCCGCTTCTCGTGCCGATCTGCCAGGCTTTGTCAATATATGGAATGCTATGGTACTAGGCTAGATCGAGGATTGGAGCCCGTCTCTGGTTTACTCCCGACAAAGTTTACTCTCGAACCTCAACCGCGAAACATTTATTAAAAAATAATATAACTATTCTAACTCTTTCGATATTTGCGCCCAGAACATTAACTTTCATTCCCGGAAAACACGATAAAAGTTTCATCGCCGAGAACAACCTACAAATGTAATAAATTGCAGGTTTTCCCGCTTCTCCCATAGAGTCCCACGCATTAGCTGCTGTCGAGCGATGAATGCCGGTGGTGCCGCTCGTCCCCAGCAAGGCAAGCCTCGATCCACCATCCAGCCTACTACAAAAGAGATCAGTGCTCTAGTTGAGAATCAGCATGTTCCCCGCTTGAGGCGGGTCGTGGAACCACTAACGATGACGTCATCCGTAGGACTTTTCATCTATCTGGTATGCGGAGAGCAAGTCGTCTGCTTCTTCCGCAGGAGTTACGGTGACGTCAGAACGACGCCGAGCTGTGATTGGCTTTGACTGAAAGGACAGTGAGTAGACCTCAATGCTAGATGCCTTGAGGTCTACGCACCATTTCTTTCAATCAGCCAATAAGAGCTCGGCGTTCAGACATCAATGCAGCCCCTGTGCAAGTAGCAGACGAACATGCGCTCCGTATTGGGCTGAGTGCGCAGCTCGCACTGCGCAGTCAGCTTTTGGGAGGACACGGGGTATGCGCGAGTATGCGCCGAGAGACTGTGGGAGAGGACGAACCGAGAGCGCTCGCGACGTCAGAACGCCGGACTCTGATTGGAGGGATGAGTGGGTCTACCTATAAGCTGACTGCCTTTGTCTCCACTGCACTCGTCGAAGGCGTTCGAATGCGAGAGCCAAACGCCGAACGCCGGCGTCCCGCGTTCTAACGCGTTCGATGAGTGCAGTGGAGACAGGGGCAGCTAGCTTTAGCTCTACCCCTAATCGTTCCAATCAGAGCTCGGCGTTCTGATGTCCCCGCGCGCTCTTGTTTCACCCTCTCCCTCAGTATCTCGCCGCATAGAGAATGTGAAACTGCGAACCATTCGATCCGCCGTGGAAATCGATATGGCGACAGTGGACAGCGAGAATATAACTCCTGATTAGGGCTAGGTACTGCCAGCGTGTTAGTCAAAATGACTTGCAATGATGGATGCGCGCGCTGAGAACGACAGCAGACGCTCCTTTCGATAATTAAAAAATAAAGCGCGAGCCGAGCCAAAGAGCGAGTAAGGAAAGAGCGAGAGCTCCGCGGCTGAGCAAACTGAAGGTCCCACACAATTAATAGCCTCGCAATTAAATCATATACAACTGCGTGCTGAATCAAACCACAAAACCAAATGATAGGAGTGGGGCAGCTGATCCGATAATTGCTTTTATGCCGTTGCCATAGGGAGAGCAAATGCAATTAAAAAGGAAAAGGGCGGATTTTTTTTTGATCTCTCAATTCAGTTCATCTGTCATCAACGTTGCATCGTCGAAGGCACTTGGCAATCAGACAATGTGCTCTCAAAGTAAACAATTCGTAACCACGGCGCGGTTCACGTGTGTACCCTTTGGGTCGATTCGAAGCTCCACGTGCACTCGTCGATATCGCAGTCGATGTCGAAAACGAGCGATCTAGATGCCACCAAACGGACATCTCGATGAAGGAAATTAAGGGCGATCGAAATGAGGCAAGAGCGGCTGAGAACGTTCTGTCGTTAGGCTACGATGCACAGAGATGAGTCAAGCTTTGCGATGTTATTACGGTCGTCCGTTTCAGCAAAACCTGGTAAAAGGCGAACACTACACCCTCCGTGAGCCAGTGAGATAGAAGGAGCGTAGCACGTGAAAGCTTTATACAAAAAAAGTACGGTTCGAAAATGGGTAGTCACGTGCTTGGCTCTGACGCTCTGATTGGCCCAGTGCTACTGTAGTTTGCGCCCCCCCCCCTTGCTAAGCCACGCTGAAGAGTGGTATATAGTCACTTTACTAGATTTTTTTCTTCTGTTTTTTGTAACACGAAAGAAGAAGAGACATGTGTTAATAAAAATCGGCGTATGAGAGTAATGGGTGGTGACTTCAGAAGTAAAAAAAAATTAGCTAAGAAATTTAAAGTTACTATAAAGATTCATTTTATATAGCTAGTTCTTAGAATATTAGCTGAACACTCCGCGTTTATCTAATAGTATGACACATAAATCAGTTATTGCTTAATTAAAACTTTTCTTGAAATAGTGCTTATAACTGGAGCACGTTTGTAATAGCTCGGATATTTCTATACGAGAGAAACCATATGAACTTTTGTTTTAATAGCGCCCAACGAGAGCAGTGAAATTTTGGCGCAGTAACGTGTAAAAAAAGCTACCTATAAGTTATAACACCCGAAAAATATGTCACTAACAAAAATCGAAAAAAAAATCCAGAATATTTTACAGTACGTTTGAGTGTGACAAAACATTAAGTTGTAATGATGATGAAAAATATTTTTTTTTTTAGTCTTCAAACACCGATATGTGTAGCACTGGATAAGTTGAGGAAGGGCTTAGAGTTTATTGCTTTTTATTTCAATATTGCAATGTTTTTTGCTTTGCTTTTTTATTTTAAAGCAGAAGCTCAAAGATTGTCCTAATCCATTGGCAAACAAAACACGGTATTTAATTAAAACATTAAATCAGTCTCAATTTTGTTTCGTGCGCTGGAAGCGCTTGATGGATTGCTTTCTTGCGCTGGAATCGCTTGATGGATTGCAGGTTTTTAATTAAAACGTTTCTAGGAACAAACTGATTGAAACTGCTGTTGAATCAGCAACCGGTCGGGTAATTTAATTGAGGATTATGTTCTTTAAATGATTTTTAACGCTTCATAATATTTTTCTAAAAAACGCTCCAGATTCTTCAAATTACTTCGTTTAAATTCGTCGTCACATTTTTTTTTCGTTTTTGTAACAAACCAGGATTTGCAACATTCTAAAGGAACATTGAAATTAAAATAATTATATCAACAGGCAGGCAATTCAACATCAGAGATAATATTAGCGAAGTATTTGATGACCATACATTGAGTTCAGTAAACTCTGTCTGGACAGAAGCGAGGCCCTGTAAAGACACAAGAAAAAGAAAGATAACAAAAAGTAACAGGTTATCAATAAACGGCGTAAGAAATTAAATAATCATTGGACAACAACACTTAGCGACTGATTACGACACGCCCAAACCAAAACCCAAACACGGTCAGGCCTAGTTATTTTTAAGTGGTAAATGACTATAGTCAATGACAGATTAAAGGAATAATGAAGTAAAAATAGAAATAAACCTCTCACGTTCAGAAATAAGTTAGGCATGATTAACAATATCTGCTCAAAACAATTGAACAATTGTATTTTAAGCGGATGGCTATATTTTGCGTTCTAAATGGCCGATTCTGGGAAGCGCTCAAAAGGCAGCCATCGGAGCGCGCAACGCGTTACAAACTCTTCGCCTCACCTTAGCATGGACTATTGTTAGCCCCGCGTGCCAAAAACCCGTGCTATTTGCTTTGGATGAAGCCTCGGCGGCTGCACGAGCGCTCGTGCAGCGAGTGCTCCAGTCAAAGCAGTCGAAGCTAGCTGCTCGTGCTTGCACGGCCTTCGCAGTTAGTCCGTGCTAAGGTGAGATGAAGTATAGTCGTTTGCCGTGTCCGTGCACTGGTTGGACGACATGGTCGGCATGAGCGGAGGCGGAATGAGTCGCTTGCGCCCCCAAAACTACACTGACCTCCTCTTCCTCCTCTCGATCTCACCACCTCTCCCCGTCTTTAATAATTGAAAACGAGCGTGTTGGCGAATAGGTACGAATACGTGAAAGAATAAAACACAGAGTACGGGACGTTGTGTTCTGTTTTTCTCCCCGTCTTCTGTGTTTTATTTTGTCATGTATGCGTATCCCCGTCTTTCTTTCTATTTGCTAGCCGTAGGAGTTGAACAGGCGCGGGAGAGAAGTAATATCCAATTCGGCTAAGTTTGACAGCCTACGCGCTCTCGGAGCTCGGCGCCGTGCTTCCGCGGAGAGGCGCCGCTTTTGGGGGAAGGTCAACGTAACGACATTCCAGGTAGGTTTGAAAACATGCACCGGCTGTAATTTATAAATCGCTTTGTTCGTTCTAAACACAATTTTCGTGTCTTTTCGAACAAAAAATTAGTGTCTTTTTGGTGTTGACACAACAAGGTTCATTTTTAGACGACTTAGTGCGATAAATAGGTTGTGCCTCTTAACCATGACAAAAACAAATTTATACCATTCATGCAAAAAAGTATACTTTTCTTTATTTATAATCAAGAAGCGGCGTTGTAATCGGCACTACATCATCATTTAAATACAGATATGTTTATTTGGTTCCCCCACTTTGACGAATTCAGCATATCGACAGTGTGAGTGACCCTTTAAGACTCATTCACACTGCCCCATTTTCTTACGTTAAGTTACGTTACGTAAAAGTCACCGAAACATTCGTGTCTCGAATGTCGCGTGTCATGCTTTCTCCTTGAACTTGCAGCCCCGCTTAATATGAAGCACAGAGGTCCCGGTGACTTCAACATAATGTTTTGTAACGGAACTTAACGTAGAAAATGGGGCAGTGTGAATGAGCCTTCATTCTAGAGGTAGGACTGCCCCTTCTGATCCTTTCAAGCGCGTGAAATTTTGCTTGGAACACCCGTAAATGGGTGGGGCGTTCACATCTTCATAATCGGATGTTAATTCTAACAATTAGGAAGATCGCGCATGGTTGTTGCACGCTCTTGTCGTTTCGGTTCTCTATTGGTTCAGATCAATGACGTCATCAACAATCGTATCTCACCTATTATGTTCAAAATACATCAGATGCTTTTTTGTTTTATTTTTAATGTATTGCTAGAGTCCCACTTACTAGTTCGAGCGAACGCGATGCAAATTGAAAAATGGCCAGAAACGCTTTGCAGGGCCCCTTTAAGCAGTCGGTGCCCATGTCAAAGAGCATGATGTGCATTTGAATGTATAGTTCTTAGGAACTAGGACATAACGTGCCGTGTTAAAACATGCATGAAAGTGGTTTACAGCTATCGAAATCGTCGTAAAAAAAACAAAAAAAACGAACACCGTTTGATTTTTAGTTCTTCCGTTAAATGGAATGAAGATGCGATAGCACTAATAATCAGTTCCTACCCCGCAACGAAGCTTCCCCCCTTCCCCCTCCCCCTTCTACCAAGCGGTGGACGGGGGAAGCTGGGAAAGGGGAGTGTTAGCGGACCGCTTAGCCCTCCCCCTCCCCTTTAACAGCGCGCGCTAAGACATCCAACCAACTGCTGGGCTTTGTTACTGACACTCTCTCCAACAGCTTTGCTATGGTGCGACCAATATTAACTCGAGCGAGCAAAGTCCGTGAAGGGTTCCGACGTAAAACTATCGCTTTACACAAAAAGAAAAAAAAACTATAAGAAAACAAAAGGCATATCAGGAGACGGATTAGGCGGGAACGCCAGCTAAAACCACTGGCTTGTACTTTCAGCGATGACGTCGAGTTGGTAGAAAATTAAGCACTCCATTGAGGTGTCGTCGATTGAACGAAACGAAGATCCGTCTAGTTTTGCCTCCGGCGACGCTGACGACAGCTTGCGAGGTTGAAACATCTGTGGAACTCCCTTTTTCCTCTCGACGTGTGTGCACCCAAAAGGCGGTGCGCGATCAGTTCAAATATTGACTCCGGTTGTAGCGTGCGAGTTCGTACTACGATTCGTGTGTGCTTGTGTGTGGGGGAGAGGGGATTGTATGTGCTTGCGTGCCGCTTAGAGTGGTGTTTCTTATCAGCCCTCGTTTCGTCGGTTCGACCCCTTCCGTTGGTGTCTCGCGGCTGAAGAGGTACGGCGACCGTTTGGCGAAAGAGGGTTGCGATCGGGAGCCTCGGGCAATGAGTGTTCTCGAAGGTGTTGATGGCGATGAAGGTTAGGCGGGGAGCGAATCGGAGCCGTGATGAGCAGCAGGCCGAACACGCCGGGCCCACAACGACTTGTTCGAACGGTTTCCTGCTTGCCGTTTGGGCGAAAGCAGAGAGGCTTTGCTCCTCCCTCCCCTTGCGTTGCCCGGCGGATGCTCGAGGAAACTAGTTGTTTTTTTGTTATGTTAGTGTTTTGTACTTACCGGCACCGTTTTCTTGACGGCTTTCTTTTTTGATTGCATACGTCTATGTACGTAGTCTTTACTTGTTTTCTTTTTGCATTTGTTTTTGAGAGTGGTGCTTTTTAACTTCAGTAGAGCTACGAATCAAGTTAATACGTACCTAATCAGGAGGTTAATTTGTTGAAAACTTTGTCAATCTGCCGCACTAGCCAACCAGGTGCGCTCTTTTGACCAGAGCACTGATTGACATCGTTTAAACCAGGAAGTAGGTATAGGGGTCAAATTAGAGCTGCTATTCTTGACTCAAAATCACTGAAACTCAACGTCCCTCTATATTGAAGATAGTTCTATTCCTTTTTTCCGCGCAGGTGTCTTCTGTCAATTGAAGGAAGGCAAATCATTCTCTTTCAGAGGCTCCGCTTCACCATTACTGAGCAGACTAGAGCAGACGCCCCGGCCCTGTAACTAACTTATAAAACCTACTCGCGTTAAGCGCTGCTCTATTTGTGTTATCGCGTGATATGGTCCGAGGGAGTTACTCAGATCTATTCGAGTTAGGTATAAAAAACAGCTGACGCAAAGTAATCAAACGCTGTGTGAGTGAGCCTTAACAAGGCCACACTCCCCCTGCCCGTTTCAATCTGGGGGAGCATCGTACCGGCGTGCGGTCGTGTATCACTACTGCGTGATGCACGTTAAAGACCCCAGGCCGTCAAGGCAGACTAAGCTAAGGCTGTATAAAACATATGCACACCCCAATTTCTTGTTTTTTTAAAAGCCATAGTACAGGGTTTTTTGTTTGCCACGTACCTGAGGCTAGTGCAGGGCGAAGGTTGAACACCACTGCTTCGTCAGCGTACGGTTGGAAGTCGTTAAGCAAGCAAGTTCCAGCCGAACGTTAATGCAGCATTCATGTGACGTGTTTTCGCGTCACAGGGGTGCGAAACCGCAAACTGCTAGAAGCCAGCCAAGTAAGACATTGTGTGTTAAAACTTGTAGTAAACGTTCTGGAAATGTAAGAATGGTATTCGATGCTTCGCTATGCTATTTATAATAAAAACAACTTCGTCTCACCTTAGTATGAACAATTGTTAGCCGCGCGTGTTCACGGCGCGAGCTATTTGCTTTGGATGAAGCCTCAGTGGCTACACGACCGCTCGTGTAGCGAGCGCTCCAGTCAAGGCAGTCATGTGCAGTCAAGTCTATTAGCGGCGAGATGTTTTGGTGTCGCACTCCTATTGTTCCCTCTCGTGACGTCATTACCTTGCGAACCACAGGTTCGATGGCGTTTGTCATGAGCATGGTGGAAGCTGGAAATCATTGCGCCTCTGAAACCAAGACTGCCAACGCCGTCAAAATTGAAGTTCTTACATTACTCTTATGTCCGTCATTGAGAAAGCCTTTGCTGATGTCATGGTCGGCATTCGGCTAATCGTGGAAGGCCGACCACAGCGACGCTTTTGATCCTGCACGTCGCCATGCACAGCCTTCGCAGTTACTCCATGCGAAGGTAAACGATGTATTAGTGGCGAGTAGTTTTGGTGGCGCCCTCCCATGGCTCCCTCATGTGACGTTATTATCTTGCGAACAAGTTCGATGGTGTTTGCAACTAGCATGGTGGAAGGTTGAAATCATTGCCCTCTCAAAACGACACTCCCAACACCGTCAAAACTCAAGCTCTTACATTCCTCTTATTTCCGTCGATGAGGAATCCTTTGCTGACGTCATAGTAAGCATTCGGCCAATCATGGCCGGCCGACCGCAGCGACGCTTTCGATGGCGCACGTCGCCAATAGCTTCTTCGGGGATTCTCTCGGTGCTCGGGAAGTAAGCACGAGGGCTTGCAAGCCTGCCAAATACATCCCCGGCTGCATGATGCTGGTGTCTGAGTCTTGTCGGTGAGGGCTGTTTCTGTTTGTCGCTCTAATGAGACTCGCGTATTAGAGATGCGTTCAAATAATATTATTAATAATGTTGTGCGTTGGTTTTATACAGCCTAAAGTTAGTGTGCCTCAATGAACGACTTGTGTTCTCAGCCGTAGATGAGCAATTTAGCTAGTGCGGTACAACCGCTAGCTTGAATTTTTAACGTGCACCACGCAGTAGTGGTGCACGACCGCACGCCGGTATGATGCTCATCCAGATCGAAACGGGCAGGGGTGGGGAGTGAACCCAGGATCTCTGGCTTCTGCAGCGCGAGCTTTCGCCCTACGTGCTCCGAACTGCTGTGCACTACCCGCCTCGGCCTCCAATTCCCCTGAGATGCGTTCACTATCTGTCTGAGGATGCAAGAAAATAATTTTAAGTGATATCGGCATTACATTTGTTGAAGGACGGCAGGGCCTATCGACCTTCGGTAAGTCAAAGTACTATAATGCAAAGAACAGGGAGAACATTAACCTATACATGCCTACACAGTTTTTCACTGCTATTTAGAGTAGAAATTTAGTTTCTTTTTCACTGTTTTTAACTAACTGAGGTCACCAGGGCATCGCCCTGATTCCTTTCTTCTTCTTTTGGACAAGCAATACTGCGGGTAATTGTTTTCACTAACATCGAAAGCGATCTAGCCGGCCGCGTACTTGTACATATCCTATATTTTACGATAAAAAGTAGAAAAACGAAATGAATTTAGCGGATAAAATTGTTGGTTTTCAGAAACCGCTTATTTCTAAAAGCAAAAGAAAGAAAAGCGCATTTTTTGTTTAATTGGAAAACCACCCGTAGATAGCAATGTTTTTTTGGTCTTATTTTCGATTACGTGCGTTATAATTTTGTGTTAGAACATCTACCGTTTCTCTCTCGTTACAGGTTGTCAATATCGATTCCAATTTCCTACGGCGTTTCTTCTTTAAAATTTAAGAAGCTGAGCGATGACGTTAGCCTCGTTTGAGAACATATATATATTTTTTTCACGGAGAATCTTTTTCATTTGTAGTGGTACAACCGCATTTTCCCCGACATTTCTTCGCAGGACAACGCACATAGCCAAACACGTGGGCACAAAAACAAACTCATCAAAAGAGAGAAAAAAAAATGAGGCGCCATAAAAAGACAACGAGCCAAACACGAGGCTGCCAGACAAGAGCGAAACACGAGAATACCTCATATTCGAGGAATCGAACCGCTCTCAGCACCACGTGATAGAACGAGTGCTCCACAAAGAAAAAGCAGATAGTTGTCTTTTATTAATAAAACCAAATAAAAAGTCAAGCACAAAGACTCGCGTTCTATTGTTTCGTAATGGTTTCGTTGACTGCAAAACGAAATGTACACTGAAAACAAAATGAACGAGATGTACACTGAAAACAAAATGAACGAAGAGTAACAATCATACACAAACACACGAAGAGGAACAAAAAAATTTCCGCTGAGAGTTGGCCAATGAGAGAGCATCGACAGCCAGCAAAGCACGGACCTAAACAATGAAGTATCGCGAAGCAAACAAGCGAACAACTTCCAAACGCGGCGGCGATCGGCTTTGGTCGGCGTCACGCGCCAGGGAAGCGCGAGGCGGCTAAAACTGTCGAGGACCGATGAAACGGGAGAAGGAGCAGACGGCAGGAGGGGTATTCTTCAAATAGTTGGTGTCCATCCTCCCCTTTTTTCTGTTATTTATATTTTTTCTCTCCTTTTCTTTTCTCCCTTCCCTCGTCCTGTTTCGAAAGCCGTGAATTCCTTCCTTGGCGTTAGTGCGACGAATGGTTTTTCGATGCTCTGGCTTTTCGAGCACGCTGAGAATTTTTGCGCCAGCCCTCGTAAATGCGATCTATCAAACGGAGGGCCTTTCTTTTTCCACGTTCTCGCGCTGCTATATGCTTCTGCGTGGGTAGTGGAGGTCTTGAGTACTGCAAAGCTCACCCTCCCCCCCCCCCCTTCCCCTAAACTGATTTGTTGCAGGATCATAGAAGAGCTGGCTTAAAGGGGGATGTTGACATCTACTGACGCGTCAATTTCACTCCCTTGACCCACTGGTTTAAAATGATTACACGGTAGGTGTCACACGCACACACACACGCACACGCACACATACACTCACACGCACACGCACACTCACATACACAAACAAACAAAAGAAAATTTTTGCTCTAGCAGAGGCAAAGGTGCGACAGTTGAGTGAGATCCCTATTTTAGTATAGCTATTAATAATACTATGCGCTGCGTTTTAAATCATACCCGATTAGACGTTCTTAAAGTGTCAGAAAGGTCAGAAAGCAAAAAGATGGAAGTTTTCATCCCATCTCGCCTCCGATTAAAAGTAGTGAAAGCTTCTGCAGCAAAACCCAGGAATAACCCCTGTCCATTTCGATCCGTGAGAGCATCGCACCTGCGTGCGGTTTAGTATCACTGCTGCTTGATGCACGTTAAGGAGTATTCATACGGAAGAGAAATTTCTCCCTTTGCTCCCCCGGATGCGCATCACACGGTAAAGACATCACGTTGTTTTGCGAGGAGCCGCGCTGATGTAAATATTTCATGGGGATGAAGGAGCTCTTGCCCGGGCTGCACAAACACTCCTCGCCACCGGCGGTGGTATCGACATCGCCTAACGTGTTGTAGTTTGCGCCGTTGCGCATGTTGTTCGAGGCATCCGAAGGAGTCTTCGATATTCATCTACGCCGCCCTCAAGACGCTCCTCGTACAACTGGTTTTGGATTCGACGTTCTTTGTGTTGGATCCACCCATTCAAGAAGCATCTTTCCTTAGCAGGAAACAGTTCGTATTCTTCCGCATCTAACAGCGCTGCTGCCGTAATCGCGAATCGCCGTGTCGTGTACGCCCCCATTTTTCTACTCTCGTCAGCGCTCAGCGAGCCCTGTTGTCGAGAATGCGAGCGCTAAATGCGTCTGATAACACTGATGTCCATCTCGGCTCCCCGCCGTTCGTGTGAATGCTGGAGTCGGGAAAGAGTCCCGCTGGTTATGACGATCCGTGACGTCACGCACATTTCTTTCCAAAAAGCATCTCCCGTGTGAATGCACCTTTAAAGACCCCAGGCTAGCAGTGATACCGCATTGAATAAATTTTTCATTTAGTACGGAGAATTCAGACGCACATTGGTAGCGCCCTGCATATCCGCGGATTATCCGCGGGTATCCGCAGTAAACTGGCGGATGCGGAAAACAATGAATCAAATTTGGCGGATTACGGATCGGATGCGGATGCCAGGGGCAGCTGGTGCAGATCGGATGCGGATATCCCCGGATCCGGATCTATATTTTTACTGAGGCGGCCCACAAACGTGTGCGACCGCACAGTGTAGAGTGAATAAGTGAATGATTATTTGAAGGGCATCATCGAATGCATTGTGGGGCCAAACAACTCACTTAGATAAAAGGTGGCAATCGGGGAGAAAATTATTCTTTACGTAAAGAAAGATTTAATTCTCACCAAATATCGTTTTAGAACGTTCTATCTCGCCAAACATTCTGTCCCTATAGAAAAAGTAAAGAATGCAGGAGCACCAGTCGTCCCCGCAAAGCGTGTTTTTGTTTGGCAGGAAAAGAGCGGAAGACGTTCTTTGGGCAAAACAAAACGCAAAACGTACAAGCCACAAGAAAGTAGAAGCAGCCTGCAAGTGACTTTTTCGCCAATAAGTACATTGATGAGTCTGAATTCACTATTTGGAGTGGTTAAACTTGCGCCAGGACGAATTTCCGCACCTTATTCTTGTATAGCGCAGTTCCTACATGCCATCCCAGCACCACGTCCACCAACGGAGAGAGACTTTTCATTAGCGGGTCTTAATTTAAAAGATGCCTATCAGTCTCCATGTTTCCGAGCATGCAGCTAAGGGTTCGTGTTTAAAACTGAAACCAAAATGAGGTGTTGACATTGTTGAATATTGTGATATTTTCCTAGTTGTGTACTCGCGCCTTACTACATACATACGCTTTAAATACGCGCCAGATTGAGCCGCCATTGCCGACCTTATCTTGTCTCACTGAGATGCCAAGCCACTGAAGCGGGCTTCGACGAGCCTCCATAAAGGCCTAGGCTAGTGGAGAAGGACAGAGTAGCACCTAAAGTGGCAATAACTTGTCCTGCTGTGACAATATGATGGGGTGAAGCGAACGAAATAAGGGGAAACAAAAACTGAAGGTCGGTTATGGCGGCGCCCATGCACAGCTGCCTGAAAGCGTCTATACACGTTTGCAAGAAGGGCTCCCGTGCGCCGCCATTTTGGGCGATGCTGGCGCCGCCTAACGTTTCCGCCATGCTGGGGTGCGCCAGGGGCACGTCACTGGGGTGCGCAATGACAAGATGGCGGCGTCTGCCATGTCGCCGACGGCCTGGATTAGCGACACACTTACTGTTTCGGAACGCAGGGGAGGTATCCACTCAGATTCGTAGCATCAAATATTGTAGGACGGGTCATGTTTAAGGGTTGCAGAGCTCTGACTTTTAACGATCGCAGCCTCTGTTCCAGCACGTCGTGGAAGCAAGAGCTGCCGCGAGCGCAGCCATCGTTGATGCAATGGCCATGTGGCTTCTGGCGCTTTCTGATGAAAGCTTTGAGACTCTATGCTTCGTTTCACCTTATGTGCGAGCGAAGGCAAAGCTGGAAGCGCGAGCACGAAAGCTCCGTACGTTCCGGCTTCGCTCGAGCGCGCGAGCTGGGGAGAAACGCAAAAAGTGCTGGTCTCGCGCTTATAGCTTTGGCTTCGCTCGCAGATAAAGTGAAACGAAGTATAGATATTTTTCTAATTTTTCGATTTGTTGCTGGTTTACGTATTTTATTTAACTGTTTGTGCTTTTTTGCAGTCGAAGAGAACACCTGCATGTTTTATAAATATATATATTTTTAATTTATTCTTGCGCTCAGTTGTGTATGCTTCGGCAAGAGACGCTTGGCAACATTGTTCGATAAGCAGCGAACGTCCTGGCTGGAGAGTAGGCTCGCCTGACCGCGGTGCGCGGTTCGAGGTTAAGACGGGATCCCACTTGCAAAGGTGTATACACGAGTATTTTGCTGCGGCGAGTGAGCGCCCTTTTTATCCCCCTTCTTTATTGTTTGGCCTAAATTAAATGACACAATGTTATTAGTCTGTCCTTTGTTAAGTTTCATGTTTGTAAAATATGCGTCTGCTTGAAATGGGCTTTACAAATCAAAAAGCAAATAAATGTGAAAATTTCCTTTCTTTTGAGCGTATCTTCTGAACAGAGTGTCAGTGTCACGGACTTTCGAGACGGTCCCACAACTGCGATCATCTTTTCAGCAATGATTTGTGTTTTGTTTTTTGGGCGCGTGCGATCTACTCTCAAGACTGTGACTGTGACGTGTAAGAAACTTTAGAACGGTAGCTTATACACCTTTTTCGTTTAGCCTCGCACCCAGCCACGTTGTCTCCATATCCGGTATGCGTTCCGAAAAAAAAAAGCAAGAGATTACAGCCCTGAATAAGTAAAAAAGTATAGAAGGGTCATAACAAGAACGACTGACGGTTGCAATTAAAATGTTAACACGTTCTACTGTCGAGGCGAGAAGAAAGCGATGTTTTCACGCATACCGGAAGTTCCAGAATTAAAGATGGCGGCGCCCACGTAGAAAAGGTGTATACTTCGTTTCGCCTTATCTGCGGGCGGGGCCGGGGCTGAGAGCGCGAGACCAGCGCTTTTAGCGTTTCTCCCCAGCTCGCGCGCTCGAGCAAGGCCTGAACGCGCGGAGCTTTCGTGCTCGCGCTTCCAGCTTTGCCTTCGCTCGCACGTGGGGCGAAACGAAGTATAGTTAGGTCGATATAAGTACTCTCATTATTTATTTTGTGCTTGCTGCCGCGCGCTATGGGGTTCTGTTGTGCATAGCACTGTTTGAACATATGTCACAGTTCGTCTTAACGGCCCAAATCATTTTACTTTATCTTTTTATTTTCGCCCGCGAAACGTGTTTAGTCATTATTTCGCTAACGCTGCCCTCGTCATCCCCGGACCCCTTCATCACCATATTTTCCCTTCCCTTTCCCCGCATTCACCCTCATCAACCCACAATAACCCAGGCCCGTGAAACGTGCCCACCGTGAGTGAGGCAAATCTCACGTCTGGCAAACAACACAACCAACACACCAACCAACCAACCAAGTGTCCCTGGAAGAACGATCGCTTATTATATAATTATTTTATAATTATAATTATTGTAATTATATAATTATATACGTCCACAAAATAATTGCAGTCGGAATTCGCGAGGAACTTGAAATTTAATTTGACGTAACACACATTTCTCAAGCTGAATGAATTACGCACATATAATGGTCCTGTCACCAACAAGACGGGACCATTATAGGAGGGAAAAAACACGCCTCAGACAATGTATGCCGGTTTTCTGTTGTACGATGTATTAAACGGTGTGACCGTAACGTTAGTTTTTTTTTTTTTTGTCCTATACTAACTCGTGTATGCACTGGAAATTGGAAAAACGAACTCTCAAAACTCGAAGTTCACCTGAAGTTGCAAGGTCCGCAAATGGCATGTGTGTTACCGACTGTGGCCAAAAACGCACTGCACAACAAACCTTTTTTTTTCTTTTTCGCGAGTTTAGTTTGAACTAGTCCTCCCGGCTTTCTCGCCGTCTCTGTGACGCCCTGCCAGCGTTCGACTGAAGAATGACGCCACTCGAGCTCCGATTCTGCCGCTACGTCGAGTTTCGTAATGAAGGGTTAATGAAGCGTAAGCTGACGCTAATTGCCGTGACAGAATCGGCACTTGATTGCATTGTGCCGGCCTCGTAATAGCGCCAACGTAGCCTCTTTCCCAACTTTGAAGGGCGAGCTTTACGCGAGCATTTATTTGTAGGGTCGTCGTACGTTGAACCCCGCGCACGAGGAGCCAAGCTGAAATCGTGCGTCGGTGGTATCAAAGGCAGCTGACGCAAGGTCCCGCCTTTCCCAAAATGCTCCGTTTTGGCAAGGTCGTGGCTGCTACCGGACGGAGGGAGCGCGTGAATATATCTTGCGTCTCATTTGCAGAAGCCCGCTCGGAAGTGAGACGCAATACAAGGCCGCTCACGCTTGTTAAAAGCATTAAAAAAAAAGAGAAAAGCGTATTTCTGCCAACAGCTATGTGGGAAGAAAGTGGGGACAGAAGAGGGAGATCAGAGCGCATGGGGACGCCAGAGATCCAAGCTCTGACTGGAATGAATAGGGGGTAGACGGAAAGCTATAGCTGCCTTTGTCTCTACTGACTCACTGCTCAAACGCTTTCGAGCGCGAACGCTGGAAGCCAGACGCCAGCGTTCGGCATTCGAACGCGTACCAAGAGTGAGCAGAAACAGAGAGCTAGGTAGCATTGCGTCTACCCTCTCATCATCCTACTCGAAGCTCGAAGTTCGGGCCTCCCAACGCGCTCTCGTCTCCCCCTCCTCCTCTCTCTCTCTTCTCTGAGTTTCTAGCCGTATAGTCAACGACGAAATGAGAACGGCAGGACGCATAGTTTCGCTGCCCGGCCTCCAGAACGCGCCCTTTGCCTTCCCATGTGCTTTGGCTGTCTGTGTACGCTCGGAGTTTATCGTTGAGAAAAAAACGTCGCGCAGCTTAATTTGGTCTAAATGTAAAGTTATTGGTGGTTTACCACGATATGCCGGGATAAGTTCTAAGTGATACTATACGTTCGTCTTTTTTTCTAAAATAAAAGCTAACTATTCCAAATAAAAACGAATGCGTTCGTGTATAAAAAGTCATCGATAACGATGCAACTAATGACACCAGTAATAATTAAAAGAAAAAAGCCGTTTACAACTCCCCGTACCGCCGGATTAGAGCGCAGCTCTTGAGGAGGAGGATGGAAGGGTACTGAGGGATAGGATGGAAGGGTGCTGAGGCATAGGTGACTCCCTGAGGTCACGTGACCTCAGAAGGGTCACGCGACCTCAGGGGGGTCACGTGACATCAGGGGTCACGTGGCCTGAAGGGGGTCACGTGACCTCAGGCGGTAACCCTCGCGACCCTCGCGAGGGTAACCCGAGTAACCCTTGTGAGAGTAACCCTCGTGACCCTCGTGAGGTCAACTCTCATAACCCTCGCGACCCTCGTGAGGGTAACTCTAGTGACCCTCGTGACCCTCGTGAGGGTAACCCTTTTGAGGGTAACTAACCCTCGTAACCCTCGTGAACGTTACGAGGGTTACCAGGGTTGCTCTCACGAGGGTTACGAGGGTAGCCCTCGTGATTCTCGTGAGGGTAACCCTCGCGAGAGTAACCATCGTAAACCTCGTAACCCTCGTAACCCTCACGAGGGTTACGAGGGTTACGGTTACGTAACCCTCGTGAGAGTAACCCTTGTGACCCTCGTGAGAGTAACCCGCGTACCCTCGTAACCCTCACGAGGGTTACGAGGGTACGCGGTTACGCCGACAACGACGCCAACGGCGACGTCGACGGCGAAAGCGACGGCGACGGCGACGCCGCTCAAGCCGGAAACGAACGCCTAAGAGCTGCGCTCTAAAAAAATCCAGTGCATTTACGCTCTCGCGTAACATGTCCCACAATGGCACGTAGTAACTGATAGTCGCGGTTTCGAACCCGTTTCAGCCTTTCCGAGGTCGACCTATACGGTGTCCAAGTTTGGGTGTCGTGATTTTGTCCCCCCCCCCCCTCCCTCTTCGAATCGTGATCTCAAGAGCAAGTGCAGGAGTAGGAGAGGAGTTGCCGGTCTCGAATGCTCGTGCGCATTCACCGACACAACGGGGTCTGATGGTGAGCCATGAGGTTACTGCCCAATGTTATGCAACCCGGGTATTGCGCAGAACTGATGTAAGAGCGCGCCAAGTTCCGCCAACAACGCGGCACATGAATCGGGTATCGTAATCAGATCCCCTCAGGAGCCGATCGAGTCGAGCGGAGAAATGTTCTCTCGGGAGCCGCTGTATGTTGGTGCGTGCATCACCACGTATTTTAATGTTTTACTACTTGATTTTAATATATTTTTAACACTTACAGCCGTCACTCTGGTGCACAATTCACAGAGAACAGCAGAACAATACTAATCTGGTGTAGGTTTTAGGGTAGTGAAACAGCCTGACGTCGGATAGAGGCAGCAAATAACCACAAGCGCTTTTTTTTTGTGGATTAACAAATTTAATACGGTATAGTGTGTTTAATCCTCCAGTACATTGTCTATGAAATAACGGTTGATATAATTATTTTTCACTTTGAAGTAGTGATTAATGTATTTATTACCTTATGTTGCAGAAATTTTCCTTTTCGGGTTGTTATTATTTAAAATAAATTGTCTCGTTTTTTAGCATTTTAATGTCAAGGCAAAATATATATTAAAACACAGTTTTTTCTTAAAACTATAATTTTTGAGCCCTCCCATTACCATTCCCAGGTGCGGCGACTGGGCGTGAACATGTGATTTGTGACGTAGCTGATGACGTCACGGTGAGTTTTTGCGGCAGACGACCGCGAAATTTTCCGCGGAGATTCCCACCAACGGCTGTCGCTGTAAAAATTCGTGTCGCCTCAAACACAATTTTTGAAAGTATACTTTCATCGGTAGGGAAGCACAACATAATGTGACTTGGAGACATCCTGACCTTTAATGCGCATGTCTAGCATGCTCCGCTCCGCTCGGCCATATTCAATTACTCCGGTGTCGACATACACACTCGTGCACACGCGCGGACGTACAGGCACGGGCACACAGGCGGACACACACACATGCGCACGTTCTCACTGGCGGACACACACACATGCGCACGTACTCACACGCGCACGCACGCACGCACGCACGCACGCACGCACGCACGCACGCACGCACGCACGCACGCACGCACGCACGCACGCACGCACACTAAGAGGAGAACCGCGTGTCGACAGAAGAACCGCGCGTCCCCAGAATGGAAACGCCGCGCCTAACGCGTGAGCCTTTATCTCGAGCATTCGGACTCGGAGCAACTGAAAAGCGTATAAACTACCATTACCACCACCTCTCTTTAGAAACGCCGGACCCCCCTCCGTGCCGTTACACTTGCTATTTTTCTTTCTCTCTTCCGATTAGGAAGAAAGAGGTGGCTTTGATGAGTACGCGCAACCTTCTCTTTGAAAAGCCTTCCCCCGTCCTCGGCGTTTACCGCCTGCACGTCGCGATTTAGAAAGACTGTTTCTTGGCGATAGCGTTCGGTTTTTTTTTTCGTTACCCCCCACCGCGTATTCTTCTTCTCCCCCGCTTCAGTGTTTGTGCCATATGGGTTCGTTTGTGAGTCCGTTTGTGCGTTGTTTTTCTGTCTTTATCCTCGTTTTCTTTTACAGAAGAGGCCTGGGGAAGGAAAGGAAGTTAGCGTCTGACGCTCTGCACGGGGAAACGGGGGGGGGGGGGGGGGGTAGAGAGGGAATGCGAGGGAAAGGAATTGCTGTTAAACCAAGGTAATCGCAAAAGTGAAGAAAACAGCTGGAAAACATGCAGAGAATGTAGACGCTTGAAATCCGTGTGAATGCGCGAGAGAGGCCGTTCAGGCGCTAACTGTTTTCAATCTCGTTCAACGGCGCGGTCTCTTTGAATTTAACTCCTTCCGTTTTCAGCACACTCAACATAAAATATCGCTGGCTGTGGTAGGATTCGGAGTATGTCCGCATTCTTGAGCAGACCCATTAGTCTACTCAGCGCAATATTAAAGGGTTCCAAAATTAGAACCACCTCCACCGACATTCCACCGCCTTTCCAAGATACCATGCGACTCAATGTGAAGGTGATATGCTCAGGTGAAGCCTGCGTTGGTGACGAGCACAAGGTGGTGCCGAGAAGCACAAGGTGGTGTCTCAAAGACGTGAAAACGCCTCTCGCAGATGGATTACTAAAACCAACCGGGTTTTCTCCACTAATTTTTGGCCCTTCGTCTTGATCTTTCTAGCGCGTGTCTTTCCTAGCAACACGAGAAACGCGGTTTATTTTTACTGGAAAAGTGACAACAACAACAACAACAACAACAACAAAAAACGAAACGTATTATTATTAAGGTAAAGTAACCCGCTTTGTTCTGAAAACAGGAAACAAACAGTGTATTTAATCACTGCTTGCGCGAGTAGTGAGTAATGACACTTAGTTACTACTTTTTAATTCCGGGTGGCTAGCATACAACAGCTCAACTCTCTATCGTCACGCAACAGCGGTGGCGCTGCGGTCGGTACTTCGTATGTGCAGGCGAAACGCCTCCACATACGCAGTGCCCAATGTGGCACTGCAAATCTCTCGCGAATTTGGTTTCTGCTCACGGGCAGCGCCCACACCTCATCTGGGCGAACGCGGGCCCGTTCGTAAACAGCGTTTTGGTTTATAGATCATTCCAACAAATCGCCTTCTGCGCGTTGCCATCTTTGCTGACTTGTGCCCATCTTAAATTATATACTTCATCTCAAGAATGTCTGCAGTAAAGACAAAAGCTGGGGGATCGGTGGCCGAGTGGGCTAACGTACACCAGCTCAGAGCGCGTGGAGAGAAAGCTCGCGCTGCAGAACCCAGGAATCCTGGGTTCAATACCCATCCCTGCCCATTTCGATCTGGATGAGCATCGTACCGGCGTGCGGTCGTGTATCGCTATTGCGTGGTACACGTTAAAGACCCCCAGGTTAGCGGTTGTACTGCACTGGCTAAGTCGCTCATCTACAGCGAGTGACTCGTCGCAACTTTGAAATGGCTCACTAACTACACGCTGTATAAATATCCACACAGCCCCAATTATTATTGACCCAAGCTCAGCAGAAAACTTTTGGTGGTACGGAATTCGTGCATAGGAGGCTCTTTCTAAAGCCACGCGCTCCTGCCCATACCTTTGTCTGGACTGCAGGTGCTTGTGATATGGGGTACATAGTATTCAAATATTTTTTCGTAGTATTTTGGTATCTGGCAAAAACATTTCGTATATTTACTGTTCACCCTTAAGCTGAGACTGAAGCCAAAGCTACAAGCGCGAGCTAACCCAGCGCTTTCCATGTTTTCAGACGCACCTCTTTAGCGCGTGCGCTCGTTCTGCGGAAGAATGTTTCAAAGCCGTGACCTCGTGCTCTCGTGCATGTTGCACTGGCTGCAGTCTCAGCATCATGGTGAACGGGGTATAGAGTGTTTGCCAGTTTATCATAATTACATTCCTCACTACCTCGAATACCCACTACCTCAAACAAATTGTTTAACCTTTGAAGAAGAAAAAATATTATCGCCGGAACAATCGGCGGAACTAGGGATCCTTAGATTCCAGGTAAAAGCTGAACCGATTGCAAACATGGAGCCAGCAAATCGCTGGTGACGTCATCAGAACTTTACACCCACACCCAACCTTTTGTCTGAAGCTAGAGTAGTTCCGTCAGCGGAGTATTGCGACGCCAACGCTCGGTACGTTCACAATGGACTATTTTCGGTAATCGCCATATCAAGGGGTGCTGGTATGAATATGTGCGAGCACGTTTTCAAGCGAGCGCGGACACTCCTTCGGCCAAAGAAGCTATACTGCTGGATTTATTGAGCTGCAGTGACCTAGATTCTGCTTCCCTAAAGCCCTTGTGTGCCTATTGTGCTTTCACGTTTGCTCGCTCGCTCAAAAGCGTTTCTTTCATCTCCTTCCGAATGCGCGTACTGTTTTATTCTCAGAATCTTCGAGCGCAGTTTTCCGAACCTTGGAACCAGTTATTCTTAAACTGGTGGCTTCTAGTTTTGGAATATTAACATCGATGCGTCAAGTATGGTTTGAGCTGATCCGGTAAAAGGGCATGGGAATGGTATTTGGAAGTGGTTTCATTGTCATCCTCTGTTTCCCTCTTGACCTTCCCTTTTTATTGTTTGAAGGTACAGGCTCTCTTCTTCGCCTTTGACTGAGGGAACAAATTAATCGCTCTTGGTTGTTGATCAGCGACATAGGCTGGTGTCCTCGAGCCGATGTTTCTCCTGAGAGTGCACATTTGTCGTTCATTCGCGTACTCGTCAACACGTCTGGCTGCCTGATCAACTTCTAGTTCCGCAGTAAGGAATGGGCAATGCCGGACTTCGTGTCATGTCCCCCGAATCAAGGCAAGGCATATTAAAGAACGTACAGCAGCGCCAGCCGCCAAACTAAGGCACGCAAGGTGCATTGTTTACAATACGTCAGTCTCCTTTGTTCTTAAACTATTTTGGCGCCCATTATGTTGCATATCGCCATTTATTCTCAAGTAAACTTCGATTGCAGCAGCTAAGGCACTTCTGAAAGTCACAAATATTACAAAAGAATGAGAATTTCAGCGAAGTCGTCAAAAGTCGAGCGCCTCCTTTTCAAATTTGTTATTCTAGATTACCAGCTTGCGACCTACTTGCCAAGAATCTTCGAAAGTAATTCAGTTACTTTTTCAAAGCATAAGTACTCTACTCAAGATAGCTCGTAGTAATAGTAACTTGAATACTACTCTAAATACATTTTCAAGTGGGTATTTAGTATCTTATATCTTAAATACGCTTGTTGAGTATTTGACACAACACTGTCTCTTTGTCAACTGGGCTGTGGAAAGCGTTCTGAGCTAGAGCAGTAACTCTCTTCTGCCGAACGTCAAATGCCAGGCATGCGTCTACTGTTCACTGACTTGGTATTTATCGCATCGGTAATACGCGCTTTACAAGCGAGTATTACCGAGGCGATAAATACCAAGTCAACCACCCCCCCTCTAAAAAAAAATAATTTTTTAGTTGCCGATTTTTTTTTTATGTAGCGCTAGTGGTCTAGATTACGAGCCAAAGTTTTAGAACTAACCGTTATCTTATTCAAAAGTTATAAGTCATTTTCTGAAACGCTCGATGGAAAACTCGAGCCCGTCCCCGGTAGTGGACGCCATTCAACCCGATGTATTCACTTGGCTTCATGGGCCAGAATTTTCCCATTGAAAACCTTAAGAAATCGCTAATAACTTTCGTACAAAATAAGGGCTACTTCAGAAACCTTGGCCACTGGTCTAGACCGCTAGCGCTACATGTTGGCGGAGACTGAGCGTTTGGCGATGCGTAGTTTATTTTTTGCAATAAAGAAAACACTGCCATTTTTTTTTCTGGGTCACCGTGTACTTTTTGTTGGGAAAAGAGAACTGAACTGACTCACCTTAAAACTAAAGAAAAAAAAAACTCGGGGCGTTTTTGCACTTTTGCATATTTGAAAATCGCATAAAATTGACTGCTGAGGCTGCAGCTCCATTGGGGTCGATCGGTCGGTGAGCCAGACGACGCCTGGTTTAATCGGATACTAAGGAGGGCAATGATCCGCCTAGAGTCACTAGATTCACCAGATATGGGGAGAGTTAGGCGCCGGTAAAAAAGGGGTGGGGCCGGAGACAGTTCGCGCGTGCGGACGTTTACAAATATGTTCCCCGGGGCCCGAGGAACAAGCAGGAGTATAGTATTTCACTGAACGTGGAGTTGGATTCGTTCCGCACGAGGTGGCGCGCGAAGGCGGGTGGGTGACGAAGCGGAAATAAGGCGGGGAGCTGAAGTCGTCCCGCACGGCTTCACTCCTGCGATCTCCACGACGGGCCGCGACGTTCAAGGCATCTGGGAATTGGGAATGTGGAAAAAGAAAAAGACTTTGTTTTTTGGTCGGGTTTCTTACTCCAACGTACATCCGCAGCCCAATTTCAGGTGTCGTGCGTATTATACCTAAAATATATGTGAAGTTCGATTTGGTGTTGTTTCGGTTTGATGATTTATCCATACTCTGAGAATGTGAGAAGATTTTTTCATTCGATAACCAAATCAGGTTGTTGCATGAGTGCGTTTTTAGTCACGGTGAGTGCGAGAGAAGACAGATTTTTCATTGTGTAGAAACTGGCCGTCTCCAAAGCGAGACCGGGTTCAGGTAAATTTATTTTGTTCCGGTTCAGTTCCGGTTCGATTAATTCGATCCGCGAACCGGTTCGCGAACCGGTTCGGAAATTATAAATGACAAATTGCAACATCAAAATAAATTACAAATAAAACATCTGAAATCAGCACATACGAAACGGGATACATCGTCGAAACTAGTAGTGCATAACGTTTATAAAACCCTGTAGCCAATGCAAGCGGCAAACAACGACTGTCTGATGACAGGGCTGTCTGTCACGGGCGCTAACTCCAGCGTCTGCTGAGCGTTGGTTTGAGCGCACGCGCCCGCTTGAGTCGCATGACTACGCTGGGCAGGCGACGGAAGCAACAAAAGCTCGGCAGATCCTTTGTCAAATTCGAAAGTGCGCGTAGCTTAGCTTCTCCGCGAGCGACTAGGGTTTGTATCCCAGTTTTTAATGCGAATAGCATTCTTTGGCTACTTCACGCACTTTTCGTCTATGTATCTATCTATCTATCTGGCTATCTAACCTCTTACGCCGCGGGTCGATAAATAAATAAAAAGACCGGCGCCGGCTGGGATTCGAACCGTTGACCCTTTGATCAGCAGGCAGACGCGCTAACCACAGAGCTATGAAGGCAGTCATTCAACGCACTCTAAACACTTGTTTATATCTTTACCATAGGACGCGCTTACAGCGCTGTCACAGCTACCGGTGCGCGTGCGTTCCATGCACGAGGGCTCATTCCGCTCTCGTGAGGCTGAGCACGGCCGCTAGCTCACCCTCTCCCGCGCTCGGGAGAGGGTGATGTAGCGGCCGTGCTCAGCCTCACGAGAGCGGAATAAGCCCTCGTGCATGGAACGCGCGCGCACCGGTAGCTGTGACAGCGCTGTAAGCGCGTCCTATGGTAAAGATATAAACAACCGTTTAGAGTACCGTTGGTTGAGACTAGCTGAGACGCCAGAAAGTCTGGTCGGTACCATTTTGAGTGTTTGTGCGTATGGCGCGTGCTTTGCTCGCCTTCCTAAGTGACACAAACGCACGTGCTGGGCTGCGGAGATCGTGCGCAGGGCTGTGAAAGTGTCAACAAATTTAGAATCGCCTCAAGAGTGGGCTGGCGTATCTAGAGTGTGCCGGCCACCTGACGAACGCGCATAACTCCGCACCGTTTGATGCTATTCGCATTAACGTAGATAATCATTCCCAAAGGATGGGTTCTGCTGAGTTTTTCCCCCGCATTTATCGAGTTTCCGGTACGAAAAAATACGGCATGTAAATCTTGACACTTCATAGCTCGATATACTCTGACCGGTGGTTGGGGCAGCGAAGAGCAGATATAATTCATGAATGCTCATTTCAACTGTAAATAAAATTTCTTTCTCTCCCTCAAACATTATCAAACTCCACAGCCTTTTCTTTTCTCATTCCGATGGAAGCAAGCTTCAAGAACTCGGGCGTTCTAGAAACGTGTTATGAAATGAGCACACAGCAGCATTTAGGATTTACGAGATTGTAAAAAATAAAATCCCGTGACGCGATTTTTTTTTTTTGCACAGCTTTCTAATTCTCTTTCTTCCGTGCAAGCCGCGACCAGCGCAATACTGGTTCCTATGTCAAGATTCATGGATGCAGCGTTTGTCAAGATTCATGGATGCAGCGTTTATATTCCTAAGACTGAGTGGAGAAGAAAAATATGTAAGCGAGGTGTGTGTCAGTTGACGGCACTTAAAAAACAAATGGCATTGATAGCACATTCATTGTCAACAGCGCGTGGCCGAACCGTTTTGACATGAGCCGGTAACCCTTATTTTTTTCCGGTGGAGTTCCTGTTCGGGTTCATCGCGATAACAATATAACGGTTCGGGTTCGGGTTCAGTTCCGGAAAAAATACCGGTTCGGTTCCGGTTTTCGGTTCGGTTCGGTTCCGGTTCGACACCCTGGTGAAAACGCTCCAAATTTAAAAGTTTCTAAATTTGACAGCTGTGCAGGGCCAACAGAAAACGAAACATGTGCTGCAGAAGCATGTTTTCCAATTTGGTTAGCTTTATTTCGACCCGATTTGCACCAGGTTCGGGAAATTTACCATTTAATAATAAAAAACGCTCATAATTTCTTCCGAAAAATAAACGGTCCTACATGTCTGGAAAAAAAATAAAAAACGGTCTCGTTGATTCCGATAATCCCGACAAGCACATAATGTGCTCTTCGGACATTATAATGTGTTATCACTGGTTGCCCAGATTTTCGGCGGCTTTGGATGCGTTACACGCACGACACACTGGTCTACTTTCCAGTTTCATCAAAGTGATCGAGGCACGATTAAATTTATTTAGAAACCGATCAATGCGCAGGCGAGTTGCTGGAAGTTTACCATGATGACTTTAACCCGGGAGTGGAGCAAAAGGAAAAACTCATTTGACAAAGGGCGAAAAAAAAGGGGGGGGGAGGGGGAAACAGCGCCTTTATTCCGACAATTTCTCTATAGAGACTTTGTCTGTCCCTGTTTCCTTTTCTACCACTGTCAAAACTTTTTTCTCCTTCGCGTTAAAGTTATCGTCTCGCGTTAAAGTCATCGTGGTGAATTTCGCTAATTGCGATTAATTATGATCAGTACGATTAGTTAGGACTAAGTATGCCTCTATATGCTTTGCATATACTTATGCATTGCTTGCTAAATGTTACGTATGCTCTCTGTTGCCTTGTCCCGCGTGTGGCGCTTGTTCAATACACTCGAGCGTAACGCTTTCGCGTGAAATCTTTCCCTCAAGCGAACTCCGTGTTAAAAGAGTGTCCAGTTCGTTGTTAAACGTAGACTCGCCGAAAATTGCAGGCGAAACGTTTCGTCGACTTCCGAAGTCGGGAAGAGGGGAAGTTGCTCCATTGTGTTTTCTTCTCCCACGCCGCGCTTCTTTTCCGCGTCGTTACACGGCTCGTTCATTCCGAACGGCGTTGAGCAAGGCAAGCAAGAAAGCGTTCTCGCTTTCACCGACATCGCGTGTAACAAACAACCCTACAGCCCGATCGACCGCGCACGTACATCCTCTCTTCGGGGAGAAGAACGATTGATTCTCGGCAAGCTCGCCATCCTACTGCTTGCTTCCCGTATTTTCCTCACCACTCGCGAGCTCTCTGGGCCGATTTCCTACGCATAAATATACCTTCCTGGTTCGCGACTGTGATTTAGGACTCGGCAACGCCGAGTTGATAGCCTGGGGAGTTCCATCACCTTCATCGTGCACGCAGTCCTGTATGCCCTTGTCTTGTTTTGTTTTTTTGTTGCTTTGTTTGGGGGATGGGGATGTAGGTGTGTCTGGCGTAGTCGCGCTTCCAGGAATGACACCTTGGTTTTCGCCGAAGCGTGCGATGCCCCTGGTAAGTTGTTTTGGCGGGGATGCAAATCAAGATTGTTCGGGCGTCCCCGGGACTGACGCCGGCATCGCGTCTCTCGGAGCGTTGGATGGGGCTGGCTGGACGTGCGGTCGACTCGTGGAACGAAGGAAGGTCGTGTGTGTGTGTAGATGGTTTGTCGGATCGTTCTGTTTGCGGTGATGGTGTGTCCGACGCGGACTCAACACGCCTCTCAGTGAGGCGGAAACGAAAATAAGGTTGGTAGTGCCCTCGGGAATGAAAATAAATTGGCTTGAGATATCTTTTTCGAAGTATATATAGAAATATTTTTTTTCTCTGTCTCTCTTTTTTTTTTTTTGTCAAAGGCGTTATGTAGATGTGTTGGTCTCGTTCTGGAAAGAATACCTCTAAAATAATTTTTTAACGTTTTTTTTTTCTTTTTCTGTATAATGGTGCGAGATTCAACGTCGATTCGGGTTTGCCCGCTTGATTTAGAGGGAGATGTAGCTGTTACAGTTTTCCGTTACCTTCTATTCTGAACTTTTTTGTTTTGAAATTTTTAGCATATTTTATGTAAAAAGATAGAATAAATAAAGAAAAAGCAGATAGAGTAGAAATTTTCTGAATAAATGAACAAAATGAAAACAACAAATACGTAAAAACAATACTAAAACATTTAAGAAAGAAAGAGAAGAGAGATAGAAAGAAATGAGGAGAGAGAGAAAGGTGAACATGGCACCACACATCAAGAATACATAAAGGCAATAACAGATAAACGGCAATTTTCTTTTCTTTTTTTTTTTGTTAGGGTGAATATAGCTTTTATTCGTTATTTGAGAGCGAGATTTGTGATCGGCCACCTGGAGAGAGAGGATGGGGAGGTACCTGAATCATCGCTTAACTTTCTGGCGCCTAAACACAACGCTCTATCTGAAAAAAAAAAGGATCTAAAGCCATACAAAAAGTTCCGATGTGTAAGCGAGCGGCTCAAGGAAGAATTCAGAAAAATGTAGGCTTCCAATATATATTTATATATAAAAAAGCAAAATACTAGAAAGAAAACATACCATTCGTTTCCACTTGAGTAAACAAGCGCTCGTAGTCAGAGTGGATTGAAGCTTTTCCGAGTCCACACGACCGAATAAAATGTTTGCCTACGGGGCGGATTTTGATTTCCAGTGAAACCAAAGTTTGAAGGAAAAACCTTGAGTTTTTCTTTCCTTTTTTTTCGGTTGGACGCCCTTATATTTTTCTTCACTTAAATCCCGACCGCAGCTTACACAACAATCCGAAGCAGTCAATCAAGTGGCTCCAAACGTGCATAGTCACGGCGCGCGCTCGCCTTTCTGCGTCTCCTATCGCCGACTAAACCCATAAAGCTATTAGAATGTACGCTAGGGGTTCAACTGGCGCTAGTGTGCTGTCGCAAATGAAAGCAGACAGCAACCGTTAGAAAATTGACTTCCGGTAATGCATTTCTATGGGAAAACGCGAGTGGATTTTCTTCCTTCGCTCGATGATAACAGTAGATATCGCGAATGATTCGTACGTACTAGGTAGCTTGGAAGATTCCTCAGCCAGGCACACGAAATGATCGGTCAGTTACGGCGTTCTTGTTTTCAAAGTCATTGCACTAAAAGCGGCGCTAAAACGGTTTCGTACATGCATTTATGTGCACTGTCGGACACTGTTAGCGCGAACACGAAGTCGGCGCTTTTTTCAGCATGGAGAGATATACGTGCCAAACGAACGAAGGACATCTGGAAAACCAAGAGGGACGGCAAGAACTGCGCAGTAACAGTGGATAAGTAGCTCCCTGTGCATGCGCGATCAAAGTAAATTGAAGGACACGTGATATAGTCAGATTTTCAATAAGTAAGTGCCGTTTTATTCTTTTTGCTTCGTGCGAACATGCTTGTTCTACGTTCAAAACATCACCGGCACGCTCGAGATATTTGAGAACAATGGTTTTATCAAAGCTGCCCGGCATAGAACATTATAAAAAGAAAGACCTTTCATATCCCGCGTACTTTATTCTTTACGTTTTGAATGTTTTTAACCGCTCGTGAAGATTCCAGACGAGGTCATTTTTATATAGTGACAGGACTGGCATATTAGCAATTTATAAGCGTCACCGGAATGCTGGCGAACACTTAAAAACACTCTGCATTTCTTTCGATTCTTATTTTGCTTAAAATCGTAGCTCGTTTTTGCACACCTGCTGTGGAACACAGGTTTGGGCCTGAAATACAGCGAAGTTAAACATCGTTCACTGATGAAGAAAAATGTGCAAACTAAAGTAATTACACCTTTTCAATGTTAATGTAGGCACATACTATTCGGTACGACCCGAATAACAAAAGTGTTCCATGTTTTCTTCTTCTGGTGAAGAGACAAAATGCACGCGCGTTTTCCCACAGGAATGCACAGGAGCACCGAACAAAAGTGCATAGACTGGTTGCTGTCTGCTTCAATTTGCGTCCCGGAAGTCGCATAGACACTAGTGCCAGTTTAACCTCTATCGCCATTATAATAATTCTCTGGGCTAAACCAATCAGGTCAGTAAAAAGAAAAGCGCAGGATCACACAGCATTCGCTGCGCGTGGATTGGCTTAGAAGGTGATAAAAAACGAGCAAAAACTACGATCCCAATGACGATGCAATTTTGGCGATGCTTGTGTGCCTCCTTCGGATCGTGAAGCTGACTGCGGCTGGGCTTCTTAAGTTTTTGTACGCTCTCAAAATTGTAGGGTTAAAAAAAAATGGGTCGCCCGTAGACCGTGGTCAAGCCACCGTTCAGTTGTGCTGTTTGAAACATGGAAAAGGAAGCGTAAAACGACGACACAGAGAAGTAGAATGGGAAAAAAAAGTACAAGGTGTCCGCAAGAGAAACTTTACAGTTTGTTTCACGATAGAAAAAAAAAATCTACGCATGGCTGAGCACTGAGTTTCCGTCCAAATGTAGTGGTACCGCTGTGTACTTGATTCTGAAGTCTCGGAGCTTAGCGTTATCTAATTAACGAGTTATGACCGATTTTTATAAATGTTCGATGCGGGAATTTCTGCCAACGAAGCCAACGAATGCGTGTAGTTGAATCGCGTCGACTACCCAAACAGGGCGCCATTTTCTTATTGTGATGCTTTTGTTCTATTTTACTCTTTGGCCAGGTACGAACTCAATTCGAAACCGCCCTATTCAACAAGAACATTACCTACCGTAATTGATATATAGACTGGCGATAGGCGGCTAATGGATTTTATATTGTTGGAAATCCTGTCTCGTAAGTCTAGTGCCTAAGCGTAATGAAGCACGCGGGTGTCAATAAACATTCTTTATTTAACCTCGAAGTAAATCGTCATATCGCAGAAAAGTGTAGAAGGGAGGGAAGGGGGGGGGGGGTCATTGAGCCTAAAACCGGGAACCCCGAAAACGAGATATGCACGAAGTACGCTTGGATATTGACTCAATAATTCAAATAATTTCTTCACTACACAATTACAAACAATTATCAATTGGTCTATACCTTTATGGGCACGTTCGAATGTGTGTCGTATTTGTGAACAAGAAAAAAAGAAAAAAAAATCCCGGTAGCAAGTACAAACGACTCGATCTCTATCTCCACAAAGTTTATTTGAACAAAATATTGACATGAGCGCAACCCGCAGTGTTCCTTTTTGTTTCACTTGCTTCTCGTTATGAAGCTGTTGAAACCGCGCCCCTTCTCGTTTCGGTCTGGATGAGCATCATACCAGGGATCTATTGTGTATATATCACTACTGTATGATTCACATTAAAGACGTCAGGATAACAGCGGTACCGCAATGGCTATATGTCTTGTCTACAGCAGAGACCCCAACCGCCCAACGGGGCTGAATAAATTCCCTCTATCTAAACATGGACACGACACTCACGCTGTAGCTTCCACATATGCTTCAAATGACATCTAGTTTCAATAAAAAATAAGAAACTAAAGTTATCAAATTAGGACGTTGACTATGGGTACACAAGATGTGCTTGATAATTTTTCTCTCTCCACTCTTCTCTCTCTCTTTCTATTTTGTTTTCGAAGAACTCCCTTGCGTGTGTTGCACGCCGCCTGACACGTCTGGTCGCAAACAACAAAAATGGCGTCTTTTGAGGGAGACCCCAGGAACAATAGATCCACGACCGCGACAGGCAGCAGACAAAGCTGCGGCGGAATAACCAAAGAAGTCTGGAAACAAAAAGATGCAGGAAGAGGAAAGGGGCGCGGCAACCGTCTGCTTCTCGCTCTGCTCCGGTAGATACCCTCTCCCTCTCTCTACTTGTACGTACGTTGGAACAAAAGAAAGCAGACGGTAAAGATGGGAAAGGAGGATAGCCGAATAATTTCCGGCTCGTTCTATCAGCGAATGTGCTGCAGCACGCGTGACAACGAGTCTCCAGCAGCTGACAACGCCGCGTGGGAGGAAAGAGTGAAAACTCATCGTTTCGAAAACAAAATACAAAACAGATTTCTGCTAAATAGGCTAAGCCTGCCAAGAACAAAGGGTCGAAGGGATAATAAGGAGAAACACCACGCCGAGACGCTGGGAGAGGGAGGAAGGGAGATGAGAGGAGAGCAAGACGAGTAGAGGGAGGGACTAATAGATGCAAGTAGGGGCAAAAATTTGGGCGGGTGGTGACAGGGATGGAGGGGTGGATGGAGAAGGAGATGAGGAAGAGTAAGATGGCGGCTGCCACGGGGCAGCAAAAAGCGGGACGTAACAAATAATGCGTATGAGCGTGACATCGGAAGCTGGTGACAAGTTGGTGAGGGTCACGCTAGAGAGGATGAAATAGAGAGAGATAAAGAAAGGAAGAGAGACGAGTGTGCATTATGCGTAGTGAAAAGTATAGATACTTCATTTACATAACCTCGTGGCCCCTTTCTACGCAGCTTTTGAGCGGTACGTTAAACTTGGTGGGATTGACCACTCAAAGCGCGAAGTGTATCAAGACTGGTTGGAAGAACTCCAAAAAGAAACCTCCTAGTAGCCCCAGTCTTCTTCGGAGAGAATAAAATAGGTATTTCATCGAAACGTTTCCTGACACGGTAAGGCTACACGCAAGTTAATTTTCAAGTTTGGGAGGGTCGAGTCGTCCAGGGATCTTGTGATGCGAAAATGTTCACTCTGATTTTCCAATTTTTGTTCATTTTTCGTCAAAATATTGCAACGAGTGGCAACTTGAACGTTTGTTTAGACTTGTGCGACTTGCGGTACAGGTTATTAAAATTCACCCTTCAGAAACTTGTGGTGCTGTCTACTGAAGTGGGAACTCCCAACTGACTTTGTTGCAAGGAGTCTTGCCCGTGAACTTTTGTCTGGAAGCTAATAACCGACCTTAGTTTGAAGCAGTTTGATATATAATGCTCTTGACCCCATCTAACGCGTAACTTCAACGGTCGCGAAATATTTATTTACTTATTTAATTGCCAGAGTACTTTTCTGGCATTAATTTATTTTTCGAATTGTCCAATAACTAGACGTTTAACCTGCGCGAATTTTTTTTAAATAATAAAATATTTGGAGGTTTTGAAACCGTTTCCTCATCATGCGCGTTTTGGCTTCACTCGATTCCAAAAACTGTTTTCCATGTCTTCCGCCAGGAGCCGTCGCTATTTGTCAAACGCCAACACAATACCTTTTCTTTACTATGTTCGTTTTTAAGACGCAGCATGTATCGCGTCAGAGGCATGACTCAGCAGGTTTTCGATTAGGGACTGCGCTCCCCCGATTTCCTTTTTTTTTCTTCCTTTTTGAATCCCTGTGTGAAATGTGAAGGACAAATGGGAGTTTATTAAATTAGAGGAAAAGATTAGCCCTGCTTCCGTTTTCTGTCGCATGCATGGTGTTTTGATTTTTTTTAAGCGTTTGTAGGAGGCTCGGGGGCCGTGGGGACGGTGTTCGAGGTGGTGACGTTCACCCGCATGCATTTTTTTTAAATGTAGCTCATGGCAGCTCCCCCCCCCCCCCTTTCCCGCCTCCTCTTCCTCCTCTCCCTCCCAAGCGAGGCTCAGAGATAGTGGCTGTTGACGAATTCAAATGTCAGGGGAGTGCGGGGAAAGTAGCTTATTCAGATTTCGAGCCTGTTGAGCGACAGCATTGTAGGGGTGATGCTGCGACTGTAGAGCACACTCCATTTTCTCACTCTTCTTTATTTATTTATAAATATATATATTAAGTTAAAAGCGATTTTCCCCGGGAATAGAAGCGTGATGTTGCCGTTCCCTTCAGAGGGTGTGACGTAAGTACTGTATATATTGCTGACTCTAGTCTACGGACCATACATGTTGAAAATTTGAAGTTTTATACGGTGCTAACAATCTACAGGTATGGTACAATAACTTTTTCCTAGATCGTTCACTATAACAAGACGTTAAGGAATGTATAAATAACGAAGCATATTAATGTTGATTCATGAATGACACAGGCCTATTTCTAGGCTAAGAATGAAGATATTTATCAAGGTGTGCTGTGTAGGATAATTTTTACGTTTGGATTAGGAACGGCGTGCGGACTATACACGACGTGCGGACTTTACACGGCGTGCGGACTATACATAGCGTGCGGACTGTGCACGGCGTGGGGACTATCTAAGGAACAACTTTTATTTTTGACAATAAATTTGCTTCTGTTGTCGATGCAATGGGTGCGGGCTAAGTCGGGAGAAAACTGTGGAACAGAATGGTTTTTTCTTTCCTTCTTTTTGTGGCGTAAGTTATGGTTCGAAGCAAATGTGAGTACAGTCTATCGTTTCTCACGAACGCAACCTTATCGCTCAGGCCCATACAAAGAGAAACTAAGGAAATATAGGTGACGAGAGGGCGCTGGGATGTCATAGGAGCAGAACTCTGATTGGAAGGATAGTGGGTAGACGTAGGCGCCCTCGTCGCTGCCCGTTGTTCGAACGTCAAATGCCGGTGTCCGGCGTTCGGATGCGAGACAATTTCGAGGAGCAGACGACGCTCTTATTTACTCCGATCCAACTTGAGAGAATGGGTAAAAAGACAAAAACAGCTAGCCTTCGCGTCTGCCCACCCTTCCAATCAAAGCTCTAAACCCTGACGTCCCCGAGTTCTCTCATCTCCCCTTCTCCCTCAGTTTCTTTCCCTACAGCTCTGTCAAGTCGGCTGGAGATGATACGAATGTGACACATTATAAGCCATTGGTTAGTTTATTGAAAAACAAAATAAATGCGGAGACAGAGGTTCTGGTTTGCTCGGAGTCTATGTCACTCTACTATAGTCTCCAAGCATGCGAGTGTCTTTGTCACTCGTCGCGAGCAATCACCTAGCGGTCACGTACACAAGTGCGCTATATCGTCGCGAGCAAGCACAAATGGTCAGGACACACCTGTCGCTTACACGCTTTCGAGTGATTCTATTTGAATCGGTAAGGATTTGTGAACTATGGGTGTTGTTCGGTGCACCCGTGACAAATTTAACGCAGGATTATGTTTTATCAGCCGATTTCCGTGGAGTTCTGTAACAGCCGGCTGTAACGAATAACCGACACCGAAAAGCGTTAGTTCGTATCGATAAGGGAACCACCGGCAGGATTTCAACTCGCGAAATTGTGATTTTGAGCCAAGTGCTTTGCCGACTGAGCTTTCCAGAATCTGGGGTCGGAACACGGAACGACGAAGTCATTCGCGCTTCGCAGCCTCTCCTGTCATGCTTCGCCATCTCGCGGAGTGTGCCAGGAATGAGAGCGAATCTTCGGTAGGCGCTGCCATTCGGACGCCATTTTCTTCATCCCTGGAAGGCCTATCACGCATTCTGTGCTTACCAGTCTTCGTCGGCACGACCAAGCTTGTACATTTTCTTTTTTTTATGCGAAGACGCTTTTACAAGTTCCAGATACCCAGCGCACGACAAGTACAAGAAAGCGAAACAACAAATAGCAAAGGTCCCATACTTTGTTTCACCTTACGTTAAACCGCAGCGGGCGCCGAGAGCCATGCCAGCCAATCCATTACTGTGCCTAACCTATCACCTGACCACGCGCCCAACGCGCCGCTGCGCTTCTTCCGGATGTCACGCGACACCCACGCGAAATTAGATTGACTTGGAGGGCTCGTAGCCTCTGCGCTGCATCGTATCAGGCGAAGCGGAGTATAGCGTGAGCGCCGTGTGCGCTCCATCAAGAAGGTGTCGACGTCGGAAATGAGGCGCGCTTTCATCCCGTCGTCGACGTCGTCGCGCGCTATGTCGTCGTGTCGCAATTTCCAACTACTCAACCACTCTTTTCTAAGCGTTCGACACGCTCAAGCGCGCTCGAGCGTCCTGAGATCGATGGCACGACCTCAGCCTGCGAGGCCGACACACAAAGCACACGTACACTCGCTTTATTACGTGTTTTTTACATCCCACTATTTTGTTTTTCCTGTCTATATAAGTGTCGTGCGAAAAAATATGCCGAGAAAGCATGCCCTACAAAAAAAAAAGATAAAAAAAAACATGCACACAATGTTTTTGCCGTGTTATGATATAGGTCTGTTTCTCTCGGCCAAGGGGAGCTGTAGCGTCCGTGAAACACGGCCTTCAAATGCCGATACGAAACTGTGGTGCCCCGAGGGAATGTTATCATTTGAGCCCATTCTCGTTTCGACGTTATTATTTGAACCTTCTGAATAGGCCCCGTCACTGACCTCTACGACAATTGTTGGATCATGCTTTCCCGCTACGCAAACGCGGAAACTGTCGGCCATCCTATCACATTTGCTCTAGTGCTACAGTGTATTCTAGTACACTGTACTAGCGCTCTCAAGCCGAGACAGCTAGTATGGTTACCACTTGTAAGTCACGTGACAACTGAGTCAAAGTTCACGTGACCACAGCCTTGACAACGCTTCAGCAGATGTGGTAAGATAGCCGACCGGGCAATGGGCTCGAGGCGAGGAAGCGCAATCCAGCAATTGGCATAGGGATCAGTGGGCCCTAGTGGCACTAAATAAGCTACGCTTCAGAGTAACGACACGTGCCCATATTGTCGTTTAAAATCATGCTGGCCAGTTATCTGAAGCGTTATCTGAAATCACAGGAAACGCCTTCGCGCCCACCACAAATGTTTGAACAGTTCGCGGACAGGGCAAAAGCCATCATGCATATTGAGCTGCACTGGGCCAGAGCTAACCCCGAATTCATAGATGTAACTTGACTCGAACTTGACTTGAAGCCGTCTTGAAAAGACGCCATCGCGTTTCATAAATCCTCCTTGACTTGAAACGCGAACTTGAAGCGATCTTGACTTGATCGAAATCTTCAAAATTTCAAGACAGCGTTGTACCTGTCTTGAACGTGACTTGAGCTTGACTTGGACGAGTTTTCCAAGATGTCGGCCTCCGACGTCGCTCGGAGAATCGCGGCGTTCGAGTTTGCCTGCCGCGCCTCTGACCTCATCTTTGGCAACGTGTACGCATTACCGAGAATCCCGCGGCCATCGGTTCGAGACCGCGAAAACCCGATGGAGAGGTACAACGACGGGCAGTTCCTCGCGCGGTACCGCTTCACGAAGGGAACCGTGCGGGAGCTGCTCGCCATGCTGCCTCTTCAAGAGAGCGCTGACAACAGGGGTCTGCCGCTGCCCCCAATGCTGCAACTCCTGGTGACCCTGCGGTTCTACGGTGCCGGGGCGTTTCAGGTTGTCACGGGGGACCTCGTCAACGTGTCCCAGCCGACAGTCTGTCGCACGGTCGGGGTCGTGACGCGCCTGATCGCTCGGCATCTGTTCAAAGAACTCGTGCATTTTCCAGACGCTTCCCAACTAAACACTGTGATGCGCGAGTTCTTCGAGATCGCCCGATTCCCCGGCGTTACGGGCTGCATTGACTGCACTCACGTGCGAATTAACAGCCCCGGCGGTGACGACGCAGAAGTATACCGCAACCGCAAAGGAGTGTTCTCCATCAATGTCCAGGTGGGTTCTCAGTTTATCAAAACCGAGCGAATGTGCTATCGACGAAAACGTGTTCGCGCGTTCTTGGCACGATTGCGCGATCGTACATTCGAGTGATGCGTCCACGTTCACAGGCGCCAAGTCCGAAAATGTACACCCAGGTACTTATCAAGCTGCAAATAGCTCAGTTGATTGGCTGTACTATGGTAAAGATTTTGCAGCTTCTGCTAGAATAGAATCTCTAGTTTGTAAATTGTTTTGCGATATGCGCTCTCCATTTTAATAAAACCAGAACATGGAACCAAACCATGTAAGTTTTCTGCACTCAGTAGCTGGCACACATTTATTCCAGATCGAATATATTTGTCCAGAATTCTCAAAATGTCAACCAGTGAGACGCCACCAGATTCTATGTATTATTCAATCTACTTGCAGGCTGTCACCGGTCCACAGCTTCAGTTTTTTTATGTTGTGGCAAGCTGGCCCGGGTCCGTCCACGACAGCCGCATCTTTGACAACTCGAGGGTGCGGGTGATGTACGAGGAGCGCCGGCTGCCTGGACATCTGCTGGGAGACATGGGCTACGCATGCTTCTTCTTTCTAATGACTCCCCTTCCACAGCCCGTTAAAGCAGACACACCACGAGGCAGGCAAGTAAATCCTAGAAGTGCTTCAGCACTTGGTTTGGTCTGCACAAGCACTTCCTATGATCAAATGCATCTTGGGGAGTAGATGGAAACAAAATAGCGCTGTTTTTACAAACATAGAGACTATTATTTGGAGTTCAAACGAGCCGACATGGGAGCAGAGGGCTTTTCAGTAGCCAAAATGACTGGTGGATGCATCCGCAGTGAATACCTCTTCAATCGGTGCACATCTATAGAACAAAACATGGAGGAGGTTCACCAATTCACCTACGTGCTTGAAAACTACACACTGGAAGGAACACCTAAAAAAGCACCAAAAGAAAACAACACAAGGACGAGGAAGTAGACAGACAAGAGTGCACTCGCAACTGGTTTTCATTTGTGAAAACTAATCATACTGGAAGGAAACGGCGTTTTGTGAAACTTCCCTGTAAGCAGTGTTATAATTTATATGCCAACTGAGGTCTCGTACGTCACTCCAAGGCGGAGGTGCTTTTAGTGCACTTCTAGTACAAGGATGTGGGAAAGAAAAGCCAGGCCTGGCTTTTTGAAGCAGCGAAAATGGCGTAGAGTGCTGCTAGCAGCTGCCATACTTGCCGTCTCTGGTTTCAGCAACTTGGTTTTGTTTCGCCAATTGTCGCATAGAAAACCGTTCATCTTGCGGACTTTGTTTGTGATGAATAAGCAGTCGTCAAACACCCTTCCAGTACATGTCACCGTGATATCTGTGCTCCCTATGCTGTGTACCTACCTACTGCTTGCATTGGTTTCCATCCAGCATAGAAGCGTGAATGTCGTGGTGACTCGAATTCAAATCTGTTTGCAGGTAGTTTGATATATGGCGTAAAAGCGGCGAGACCCCGTCTTTACAATACGAGCTCCCGCTGCAACTGCTAGAAGTGCACCTGGTTGCATTGTCAGCACAGTGAACTTACATTTATTTCTCCTATCAGCCAAGGAAACGTCTGTTTCCTAGAAGCTGAAAACGATGTGGGCATTCTCGCCAGCTGCTGTTGTGACCAGAGGTCGGCATTTTAGGTCGCCCTCACTCACCCTCATCCTCACAGCCACACTCACCTAAGCACCTCACTCAACCTCACCCTCACAGCTACACTCACCTTCAGGCCCTCACTCACCCCCATCCTCACAGTCACACTCACCTTCAGCCCTTCACTCACCCTCACTGAACCTCACGCACTCATGTCCCTCACGCACTCACTGCCCTGAAGCACTCATGGTCCTCACACCCCTCACCGCCCTCACGCACTCATGGCCCTTACGCCACTCACCGCCCTCACTCACTCATGACCCTCACGGCCCTCGTGGCCTACACGCCATTCAGGCCCGCTTCAGATGGGGCAATTTCGCCCAGAAACTTGACGTCGCAACACCAGCAACACGGGCCGCCCGCGTCCACACGCAGCAACCAATTGCTGCAATTTGCCATCATCACCATGAATTTTTATTTTTCTTGCACAATATAGACACACAATTACGTGCTATAAACATGTTTTTATGCATTTAGATCTCATTGAAAATATGAATGCATCTTTCTGAAACAGTTTATTTCCAAAAACGATCAATTCCCCACCAGAACCAAGTCTTTTGTTGTTATCATCACCGGCACGAGGTATCACGAGAAAATGTCGCGTCCCTGATTGGATGCAGCGGCTTCAAACGTCTTCGAATTGCTCTGAGTTGCTCGCTTGTTTCGAGCAGGACCCGATCTCAGCAATTCGTGTCGACCAAGGGAAAGCTAGGGAACAACTCGCCATCAACACTGAAATCGCTGAGAAAGTTTTTCCGTCTGAAGGGGGCCTCACGCACTCACCGCCCTCACGGTCCTCGCTCACCCTCACCTCACTTGTGAAGATGAGGGTGAGTGAGGGTGAGTGAGGGCCCTCATGAGTGAGGTTTGCCCAGGTATGGTTGTGACTGCCGCCATGTTGGTCATCTACGTCCACTCTTGCAGTGATGTGATTGCTGCGCCATTTGCACCAAACTGTGCCAAAGTGCTTACCCTGCTACATATGACCAAAATGTGAGGAATTTGCGCCAACATTGCGCCGGAACTTAAGTTCACTTAAATATGACTGAAAATATAACAGGTGCAGGCCTTGCTACCGAGCCGGATCGTTAGGGTAGGCTCGTGCGGGCTGTCAGGCCTTTCGATAATCACCTCAAATAACATACTATTTGATTTGATTTCGCACCAAGCACTGACAGTACTCAGAAGTTTCGCAATAAGTCTCGTGGTCTGTTGTGGTGAGCTAGGTGCTCAAAATGATTGTATTCTAACATTTCTTCAGTGGGATTTCGTACCTAGAATAATCATTCACAGCAGTTTGAGCTGTCATTCATCAGTCGTCTTCTTGTTACCGTGTCTGGTGCTTCCACACGCAACTAAACAGCTAGTGATTGTTCTCCTAATATTTGCCGTCTCTCCTCCTCACATTTGCAGTGATGTAAATGAATATGAAGTGTGCAGTTATGCTCCAAAAGATATTTTTCCATCTCCAAAATAAAGTTTTGACTGCTCTAAAATGACTATGACCAAACACATTACTGCTCTTGGCATGCAATGAAACATTCCCATGATTCCTCCCACCAAGCAGATCAGTTCAGATTCGATGCGCCTGGCTAGCGAATCGGGGCATCGACATGGACCAATTCGATTCGCTAGCTCGATTCAATGCACTAGTATCGCATTCGTGTAAACACAGCCACTATAATAAAAGCAGTCTGGTTTCCGTGCCCGAGCACGACGTTTTATCCTTTCATGTAATTCACATCTATTCACCAATGCGCTTATTTTCAATTATTCTTATTAAAGCATTCCTTGTCACTCATCTCACTCTCTGGTTTAACACCACATTCAGCTCTCACCACTTCGCTTGGGCGGGAGATGAAACGACAATATTTATCTGCAGAAAGTAGTTGTAGGCCTCCAACGACTTGTATGCTTGTTTATAGGGTGAACCTTCTAACTGCACATTGCAAGTAAAGTTTAAAGTGTACATCACCTAACCTTATTTATACTTTCTCATTCAACCAGGTACAACAAGGCCCACATAAAAACGCGAAACTCCGTCGAAAGGGCCTTCGGAGTTTGGAAGCGGCGCTTCCCTTGCTTGGACATGCGGCTCCAGCATAAGCCTAGTCGTGCCGCCAGCATTGTGACTGCTTGTGCTGCCCTGCACAACCTGGCATGCCTGAGGAGGGAGCCGCAGCCTCCACCTCCTCCACCTCCACCAGTCAGGCGCAGGGTCCGCAACAACAGGAGGAGGGCCAGCCGACCGGTGCACCTGCCCCCGTTGATGCCGTGGAGGACGACCTGACGGGCATCCAGACTCGAGAGATCATCATTGAGAAAAGCTTCACTTATTAGAGGTACGCCAAAAGGTGCTTGACTTTGTTCAAGCGGGTGGCTATCCTAACCCATACTTTCTAAACACTCCAATATCCAAAAACATCAGTCGAATGCCCGATTCCCACAAATTTGCGAGCTAAAATAGGCATGTTCTTTTCCTCTTCATCTTTGCTCTTTCAGACCGAGGAAAAAAGTGACAGCCGAAATACGATTCCAATCATGCCATTAGCGGAGCCATGTACCGTGCCTCTCGAGTCTGGAAAACCTAAAACATGCTTTAATAAAGAATCACTTTGATGCAAATAAATTGGTAAAATGAGGGAAGATGTTTGGCAGTAAGGTTGCCGAGAACTTGGAAATATATAAAATAGCATTTCATGAACCTGTCCTATAAGAAAAACTAAATATTTAAAAACCTTGTCCACACACAAGTGCAAGCACTGCGCATGTACATAAGCCAGCTTTGAGTGACGTGAAGCATCTGCACGTGCACCTTGTGATAAGCAGCGCCATCGCTACGACAGACGCATGTTAATGTGAAGGCATTTTATGGAAATGCGATTCGCTGTAGATTTTGCTGATGTGTGCAATTGTTTCGGAGTGATTTGGAGCATTGAACAGCTCGCCTAGGGACAATCTACAAAACATTACTCTAGCGTCGCGCAGGGATGTAGGGACAAACTTGCTACATCATCAACGCACTCCAAATGCTCTTCGGTGAACTTCGCCACGTTTTACAAAGGTTGCCCATCTCGAAGGAATGAGAGTTCTAATTAAAGCGTTCCGCAAACTTCGGCCTCAACTTTGTGTACCGTACGACAAGACAAGTGACCTTGTGGTACCGGTGGGAAAGTTCACAGCGTGTTCAATTTTGATTGCCTTCGCTCATTTCTGCAGGCTGTTGTCATGGTGCCACTGCAGCAGGCAGACATGGAGGGCATGGTCCTGCCTTGAGAGAGCCAGCCTTCTTCCCCTGGCGATTTTTCTAGGAACACCATTTGGCCTTTGGGTGGCCTGGTCACATTACTGCCAACCACCACTGCTACCTACCCACATTCCTGCCACAGCTCGCATAATTTCCAGCTCCATCATCGCTGCAGCAAAGCAACGATATCAGACTGAGCTGTGTTGGTGCCACTGTGCTGCAAAAAATCTATTCATTAAACGAACACTGCAATAAAAATTAAAATGTATCTATTTCATCTATGAGCAAGTTATATGTGATTACCCACATCCCTGCTAAACGGCGCACTCTGGCTAGGGCTTAAACAGCAGCTTGCCAGAGCACGCTGTTTTGAGCATCCTGACATGGCGCTCCAATTTTACTCTACACACAGAAAATTTATGTGTTGTCAACATTGTATACTATGCATAATGTAACACGTTCCTCAGCGTGTGAGGCTATGTTTGAGACTGACTGGTGCTCTAAAAAAATCGGACCAGTATGGTAAGACTGTATCTAAGGTGCACATAACTTCTCTTCCAAAACAGAAAAAAAAGAAATATGGAGAAATTTTGGTTCTGGGTAGAACGCTGGTGTTGTAGGGTAATGTTATAAATAGGACAACTTTGTCAAAGTTTGTCTGGTTTGAGTTTATGTACGCTGAAATCATGTTGACGTGCGTTCGGTAGAGCCGCTCAATTAGGCTCTTTGCTTGCTGGGCCGAAGCTGTGATGGTACGGTAAACAACATTACAGGCCTGCAGAAGTTCTTGTACAGTCGCCGCGGGAGTTAATAGCTCCGCGCGAGCGCGCGTTTATTTTCGAGGGGCGCTTGACTGGTGACTTGCGATAAAACTAGAGAAGACGTTAGGGCGAGTCCATGCGGAGTGGACGGGGGAAGCCGCCGAATTTGAGGGAACCGTTGTTATCTGTCTGCCTGTGCGTAAGCGTAGTTCGAACGAAAATGGGAGATGATTCTGCAGAAGTTAGAAAATACAATTGACATGTTTCCTTTTCTCTTTCCAAACTGCCGTCTCATTCGTGCTCGGCAATCTTGACTTCTGCAGAATCATCTTCCCTTTTCATTCGAACTACGCTCACGCACGCAGATAAACAACGGTTCCCTTGAATTGAGACGGCTTCCCCGTCCACTCCGCATGAACTCGCCCTGACGTCATCTCTAGTTCTGTCGCAAGCCACCAGTCAAGCGCCCCTCGGAAAAAAATGCGCGCTCGCGTGGAGCTATTAATTCCCGTGGCGACTGTACATGTGTTGATAAAATTAAGACACCACAGTGGCTCACCAATTGTTGTAGAGCTCTATGACAAAATAATGCTGAGTCGAAAATCTGAAACCTCCGGAGCAGTGGCAGCTGGTAGTGCGGATCTCTCCACGTGTCTGGTCATATGATCAATTGCCACGACGACCAAGTTGTTTTCTGATGTCGAGGAATGCAGTGGTCCTACAAGATAAATCTCAATTCTTAGAAATGACCGTTCAGGTGAAGGCAACAATAGAAATAAACACGTAGAAGACCGAGGCGGGCGCCTCCTCATTTGGCAGTATGGAGCATCGTAAAATTCCAAAAATTACAATCACATGATGCCAATTTCCTTCTTAAAAACGTGATGGAAGGCCAGGACACACCTTTTACTGAGCGTATTTTTCCGCTCGGGAAAGGCGGGGCATACCCCAGCAGCAGTGTAAGCACGGTGACGATGGGCACTCGTCCGCCAATTGCAAGCCGCCTCTCCTGGAGAGGGGTTTGCAATTGGCCGATGAGCGCCCATCGTCACCGCACTCACACCACTGCTGGTGTCAGCCTTGCCTGAGCGGAAAGATCCTCTCAAAAAGGGCTGTGTCCCGACCTTTCATCGTGTTTTCAATCAAGAAATCAGTGTCGCGCGATTGTAATTTTTGGATTTTTACGATGCTTTAGGGCCGATAGAATCAGTTATGACCAAGAACAGACGATCACAGAATCCTCTTTAGTGCCCCTTTAAGCAATGATGGTGTAAAATTCTGCGGTGGTCCTTTCACCATTTGTTAAGTATATTTGATGTTACCTTCATCCGAGCGAGTGGTGATATAGCCCTAGCTTTCCTCTTGCAAGTTCTATGAAAGAAATCAAACCACCTTTTAAAGTTCCAGGTTAGTTCTGAGAAGCCTCTTTATTATTCACCTTGCTTCAGCTGCTGAAGCTTCAGAAGTAGAAGTTCCTTTTTGGCTCGCTTCACTTCCATTTCCAAGCTGTGCTCCGCTGCCCTTTTCTGCAATTTGTCTTCATGATCCTCTTTCATGTGACGGAGGCGAAGTGCGTGCTCCTCTCGCAGTAAGGTCTCCCTCACCTCATTCTCCTTAGCCAATGTGTTCTCTAGGACTGCCATCCTGCCTTTGGGCAGCCTCGTGGCATGGCCTGAGGCCTCAGCTCTATCAATGCTGTACCTAGCTGCGGCTGCAGGTGGCTGGGTAGCACCAGCTCGAGGGTGCCCATTGTCGTGAGCTGCTCCCGTTCGTACGGCACTGGCGTTTGCGCAAGCCGCAGACGTAACCTCCGGCTCGCTGTGGGGGCTTGTAGACCGATTGTGGGCGTCTGAAATAAAAAGGGTAAGAAGATATCTGGTTGAGCAATTATATGCAGCACGTTGCATACAATTTCCATACCAGAAATTATGTATGAGCTCAATTAATTGTTGATTACGGCAATCAGCCATATTTCACTGCACTGCATGTCTCTATTCTGGTGTTAATTTTTCTGCTTATTGTTAATTGTTCAAGTCACTTGCATGCAAAGTAACAAAAGTTACTTTAATGACAGAGACGAGGCAACCAGAACCTGTGGTGGCTTCATAATGTTATTAATTGTTCTGGTTGTCACACTGAAACTGTGGCAAACAATTGTCTCAGTGAGTCTCTCTGCTCTGTCATTCCAGTTGCTTTGAAAGCAACTTTTTGAACCAGGCTTCACATGGTCCACGCTTTATATATGTCCGACTTCGTGAATACAGGAATTAAAACCAAAACCGAATGCAACACATGCAGTGTTGCGTGCATGGTTTTATGAAAGCAGTCTATTTGGTCACGCTATTATGTAACATTACACTAGGAAAGATGCCCTGGCCCTCTCCTAGCATGACTTTGTGTGCAGCTAAAGTGTATTTTAAAAGTGCAAACGTTTTGATACACATTTTATAGCTTTATAAGTATAGGGACTATTCACTTGCGGCTTACGTGCAGGTTATGCGCGGTGCATTCTGGGTATATCACCATATTTGGGTCCCTGACAGCAGACAGCCGCGTGGCCACACCAGGATCAGCCACACTACACCACGAATCTTTAGAGAGTTTTCGTAGTAAACCATTTTCCCACCTCCGCTCTCCGAAACAAGGACGCCAGAACTGCACATGAGCGGCGCTAGCCTTGCCTGCAGAGTCTCGGATCTCATAGCGGGTTGCGGAGAACGTTGCGGGACAGCATAAATAACCTGTGAAAACTCACTTTTCTCTGGTTTTGTTGACACCAGAATTTTCAGCGCCAGTATGGTGTTGTGCGTGATGATCGACTGCTGAAGCAAGTTGCAGTTGAAGAAGAAGAAGAAGAGAGCAAGCTTGGGGACTCCCATATCTTCAAGACTTCGAGAGTCTGAACGCTCGAGTGTGAGAAAGTATGGTCGCTCTCTTTAAGAAGGCAACGCAAATGGCTTGCACACATCAACCGGAAATACCTCGACGAAAACGTCGACAAGTACCGAGTGTGTTCAAGGCACTTCGTCTCGGGTAAGTGTGGGCCTCATTTGCTTTCGTCGGACATGAAAAGCAAGATTTCCACAAAACTTCGGCAGCCGCCGGTCGCTGCAGCTCATCGTGACGTGCGTCACTTGATGTGGTTTCGACGAAACAAGTGACAGCGGGTCCAGTTTGGTCGCTGTGTCTAGAAGAATTGCTCATATGTGGTTCATACTTTAGGCCTAGTTGTGGCGAAATTTCAATAGCAACAAAGAAACTTGTTCAAGAAACTCGAATGTGAGCTTATCTCAGGAGCAGCGGAAAAACAGCGCCGAAACAAATCTCCACTCACGAGTTTGTTTTTGCCACCCTTTGGTTGCCACAGTTCGGGCAAAAAGAATCGCACTCCCATTCCGCACTCCTACGGCTCTTTTCTTGTTGATTCCAAAAGACGCGACACGACACCGCTGTCGCTCGGTCTGTCAAAACCAAATGCAACTGACGCATTTTACGATGAACAGCAGCGACGGGCGAGGTTTCGTGGAAATCTTATCGTTCATGTACGAAAGCAAACGGTGCCGACACTTACGTGAAACGAAGTGGCTTGAACACACTCGGTACTTGTCGAGGTCTTCCTGATTGATCTGCACAAGCCATTCGCGTTGCCTTCTCACGGAAAGCGGCCACTCTTTCTTGCACTCGTCTGTTCAGACTCTCGGAATCAGTCTTGAAAAAAACAAACAGGAATCCCCAAACTTGCTCTCCTCTTTTTTTTTTTTTTTTTTGACTGTGACTTGGTGCGGCAGTTGACCATTACACATGACTCTATACGGGGGCTGAAAATTCTGGTGTCACCGAAACCAGAGAAAGATTTGTGGCGTAGTGTGACTGGTTCTGGCGCGGCCGCGACTGTCGGCTGTCAGGGACCCAAAGATGGTGATGTACCCAGAATGAAACCGCACACAATTTGCACATAAGTCGCACGTGAATACTCCCTATACAGCATGGATGACATACAAGTCTGACGGTCACAAATCTGTACCAATGTGCTGCAATTTGCACAGACGCATTATGCATGTAACACTTGCCCATGTAGTCGTAATGGTCTTCCTCGCCGTCGATCATTGGCTGAAGCAGCCTGACCACCGGCTCGCTCAGGACAGGGGGCAGGTACGATGCCCCATCGCAGTCGTCCTCGTTGGGGAGGCGAGCGGCCATGTGCCCCGCCAATGCCCCGACAAGCAGTGAGACGGCACTCACGGGGGCAGGGGGCATCCCCTCCTAATGGCAGTTTTATATATGTCAAGGCACTGGATAAAATCACGGATAACACGCACCTAATTCTATACAAAGACAAGGTAAGGGAATACTAGCATGTTTACTTGCTATGTAAAAACCAAAAGACGATGACTGAATCGTCACAACAATAAATTTATGCCACTGTATGGGGGTATATGTTATTTGTATAAGGTTCAGATAAAACTGAGCAGACATAGCTATGGAGACGATCAGGAACTCAACTGCACTCGTCACACTACGTGTGTGTTGTGGTCTTGCCATACTCGTTGATCTAGCCTCTCAAATTAATTATTGATGGGGAAACTCTGACAATACGAAATGACAAAAGCTGGCGAAAAGGCAGTATAAAAGTCTGCGATAGCGAGATCCGCGAATCGCACTCGTTGAAGTGCTTCGATTGCTCAGAGTAACTTGGTCACTCACCTGTCTTGTGAATCTTTCGCTTCTGGTCAGACTCTTCTTCTTTCCACTTCTGTTTGAGATTCCCCCAACATTTTTTTAGCTGTTTAGAGTCCCGTGGACTGACCCCAGGCATGCAGTTATACTCAGTGCTGAGTCGCTCCCACGTTTCCGCCTTCAGATTTGCTGACGAAATGTCGGTTTTTTTACATTCTAATACAGTTTTATGCTTCTGCACAAGCCCAATTAGAATATGCTTTTCATCGAGAGTAAAGCGCGGCGCGGATTTTTTGTTAGTTGCCATTGAGAGGTTGGGAAATCTCAAACAGAACAGATGAGGGCGACGACGGCGATCAGCTTGAAGCACGCTCCCGAGTCGACTACGCTCGCGCGGTGCGAACGTTGCCAGATGAAAACATCATTTTGTCTAAAATGCGCGTGCAACTTTCGTTTTTAAAACATTTATGATAATGGTTTGGCAATTTCTGAGTTCTAAACAAGTGTAACAAAAAAACTTTACTAAATAATTTGTTTTCCAAATATAAAACAAATTTTTAAGTGTGAAATAGCACGATACTCTCGCTCCCAGATGTGGAGTCCCGCGCCTGGCCGTGACTTCAACCGGACTTGACGAAGGAAGTGCGCCGGTGGGTCTATGAAATGAAAAAGCCAACTTGAGCGCGTTCAAGTCAAGGCGGGTCTTGAGGCGGTCTTCAGCAAGTCGAG